>PVIC010019654.1:0-30333 GCA_004025085.1 Thryonomys swinderianus
TTCTTAGTAGAGTACAGTGGAACTTCAGTGTTCGTTTAACTTGCATTTCTCAAATGGCTAGTGATGTTGAGCATTTCTTTCATGTACTTATTGGCCATCATCTATGCGTTTCAGATCCCCATTCTTAGATTGGATCTTAGGGTTAGCTTTTCCTGTGGAAAGTTCCTTCTTCACTTGTACTCTGATGTATAAATTTCAGCACCTCATATTCCTCTAACTAATCTGTCTTCAGTTGACTTGGTCTATGCCACTCTTTCTAGCTCTTTAATCAATATAGTAGTCTGGACTTTGTTTCTAAAAATGAAATATAGGTGGTCCTGAGGTCATCCAACTTGTTTCACTTTTAATAGTCACAGGTATGTCTTCCTTTTTTCCAATAATATGAAAAAGCTTTTCATAGTTTTTTTCACTCTTCTAGTTCAGAATAGATTGAGAAATCATTCCTGTAACAGTTTAGTATAGTTTTTCTCCTTAGATTCATTTTGATTAGTTGCTCTAAACTTGAACATTGAATTTAGTTACTTTTAGAAGTTTACATTGCTTATGTTTTTATTTGATTTAGAGTTTCCAAAGAATTCTTTATATAGAGACAATAAGATTGTTTAATCAACTTACACCAAAACCTCTAAAAAAGAAAAAATGGTCATTTTTTTCATAGAAGTGACCTTTTAAGGTCATTTTTTTGGGCTGTGTACTTGAACACAGAGACATTTGTTACAGTGACAATGTGTACAACTTCTTTTTAAATAGATTGGGATTCAAAAATAAACACTTGGTGTTGTAATGATTCTTACCACAGTGCAGGTTGAATTATAAGGGTTACTTAATGGTTGTATGTTACCCAGGGGGACCATTTAATACACTCGGTTATATAGATCTGCAAATTTTTAGCTGTAGGCTGATATCCACACTGAATTATGAATTTATTATTGATGCATTGCTTTCTAGATAGATATGTTATACTCTGTGAGGATTAAGGTTAGAAATTACTTTGCTATTATGGGATAGTATCTTCAACCATAAATGAATGCCTTAAATATATGTTTCTAACATCTATAGTGTATACACAAAATAGTTGTTTAATTATGAGCTTGGAATATAAGTTAATTACAAAGTTTTTCAATAAAAACACTAGAAGAAATGTTTAGGGAAAAATATTTCTACCTACAAGTAATTTAACTGACAGGAGCTTGTCAGCACTTAGAAACATTTATTCTCAGTTATAAATGGCATATTTTAACATTATTTTTATTCTAGCTTTGCATCAATATATCATTTAGACAGAAAGTGCTGATCTAAGTTTTTCCATCCTACACTGCAAAGGTATTGAAGGTGAATGCAATTTTAGTTACACATCCTATCTCTGTCTGTGCATTGTGTTTTATTAGACCATTTAAAATACATTGTTGTCAAAAATTGAAAGCTTGCTGATCATTTATGTGCTTTATTTTTTTAATATTAAGTACATGCTAGATAGTTCATTTATCAGCTATGTTTTCTAGAGCTTCTTCTGAATTTCAAAGCGTTTTCCTGGGAGATACACAGGAAGTTAATGTCACCATGTTTGCCATTCATCTCGTTTACTGTCATGTGAAATTTATTACTAAACTTTCATATGAAAAAAGATAAAACACATTGTCATCTCTTCTTGTCTCATTGTGCTCTTCAGTTATAGGAGCAATGATACACCTGCAACTTTGTGACAGGACATACTATGGAAATTTTTGTTATACAGTGTGTGACTCAGTGTTTGTGTGTATTATAAGCATGATTATAAATTTTATTTACATGTGCCACAGTTGTGTTTCTGTACATGTATGAACACGTTATTTGATGGATTAGGTCATGAACATTCCTTATAATAATTAAATCTCTGTAAATATAAATTATTGTGATGAACCTTATATTTATTTCTTGTTCTAGTGATTACAGATAATCAGAAGTATTGCTAGTTATGGTTATTAGACAGTCTGTTATGGTGAACTTACTGGTTTTATACATATTGATGCCATCTTTTGGATTGCTGGCAGTGTGGATAAATACTGTGCTTTAGCATATAAAGCTAGCAGTTTTTACCTTTATGAATGTATGATCATGAGCATATTAATTTCTTTGTGCTATGACTGGCAACTGCTTTCTAAGGTGGCTCCATATGGGACTTTTACAATCCTACCAGCAATGTATATAGGCTTTCTACTTTCTCTATGCATTCTCTAATGTTTGGTGTCTGTCCTTTTTTCTAGTCTTCATAGTGTTTGTGAAGTAGCATCTCATTTTGGTTTGAATTTTCATTGCCTTAAGCTTGTTGTTCATGTGTCTTCACCAACTTTGCATCCCTTTGGCTGGTGGTACCTTGGAATTCATAATGCATTACCCCTCTTGTCTCAGAAAAATTATGAAATTTCATTCTCACTACCAAGATTCCTGTGGCCGAAGCTTTTGTTAAACTACATTAAGCTTCAGCTTTTCCCTCTACTATTCTACCTTCTTCTTTCCTTGCCAGTTCTCCTGTAAATAATCCCTATAATACATGCAAATCTCAGAGTCTTAACCTTTCTTTCCTCGGGAATTCAACTGTCCAAGTGTTACACATTTGATAGGAATTACTAATTGAGGGGACTAGGGAAGACCAATAGTTTGAAATAATGTTTGATCAGAGGCCTGAATAAATTGAGGGAGGAAACGAGTTAGATATCTTGTGGAAGAATTTTGTAGACACAATGACAAATAAAAACACGACGGCAGGGCCATGCTCGATGGTAGGAGGGCTTGCGTGCTGAGAGCAGAGACGGGAAGGGGGCGATAGCGGCCACAACAATGGGCTGTAATTTCCCCGGCCTTTGATGTGTTTTTCAGCAGTAGAATCCCATGACCACTCGAGAGCCTCTGGAAAAGGGGATTGTGCAGGACCCACAGGAGGGAGGGGACAGGTGGCTGATGTGAGAAATGGCCTTGGCTTGACTTAGGGCGGTCACAGGTGAATATTCTGGGTTCATTTTGAAGATATCATTGTTTGGTGGTTGGGTTATAGATTGTGAGAGAAAGAGGAGCTGGGAAAGGTTCTGTTGTGTTCAGTTTGCACAATTAGATGAGCTGAAATATCTGGGCTTAGATACGAGAAGAGTAGGAGTAGGTAGGGTGGTGGAAATTGAATTTTCTGGCTTAGCAATAGGACATTTCTATGCTTATTAGACATACAAGAAGAGAGGTGGCTTGAGGAGTTGGGATGCACATCTGGGTCAGAAGTGAAGACGGAATCTTGGGAGTTGGCAGGATATAATTTACATTAAATACTCCAGATCTGAGTGAGATTCCTTACACAGAAATCAATAGACTTTTCCTTTGAAGCATCAGGAGTACTATAAGATGTTTTTGTTATTGTCCTCTCTATTCATTATTTCTACTATTTTTCTCTGATCTTCCAATGTGAAGGGAGCTGTAGACAATAATTAAATGATGAATGTGGCTATGTTCCAACTAAACTATATTTACATAAAGTTGGAGTGCTGAGCTGGATTTGGCCTGCAAGCAGTAGCGACTGACCTCTGACCTTGAGAAGAAGTGGAGAAAACAAGACCTAAACCCCATGGAAGTCACAGGGGTATAAGAAGGAAGACCGGACAGAAACTCAGAGAATACGAAGAAGTTACTTTTCATATTGATCCTCATTTTATATGTTTGTAAGTGGGTAAATAATTCCTGTAAAAAATTCAAAATGACATTTAAATCATCTGTCACTGTAGTTCTCTGATGATAATATACTTCAATAATTATTCCTTAAGAATTTCTGTTGTCATGTAAAATGCTCCCAACTCCAGACATTTGTGTTAAGTTCTAATGACAGTTTTTACTTGCACCAGTTTTAATCACTGTTCCAATTATCGCGCGCACTTTCCAGTGCATTACCTCCCGTCTGTTTTGGAGCGTCCTCCAGTGTGCGGGGTTATTGGTTAAAAATGATGTGGTTGGTGGCGGGTGCGGTGGCGCACACTACAATCCCAGCATTTGGGAGGCAGAGGCAGGAGGCCTGCTGAGTGCTTGGAGCTTTTGTTCCTGTCGAGCTGGTTTCTGCGTTAGAGGCTGTCTACCCACAGAACTTGGAAAGGTGAAAGCTGAGGCGGAGAATTGGGAGACAAAAGGCATGTCCTTTAAATCTGAGCATTTCTGTTTGCTGAAGTTTTTGAAACTTCCCATTTGCTGTTAAGCCACTGGAAATGAGCAATGTTTACATATATGAAGCTCACCGAGCCATTTTTGGAAAAAGGAATTTAATTGGCTTCTAATATCTTCATTCAGAAAGATAAGTGTTGAGATATTAGAGATCTTGGTTCAAGTTGTACTTGATTTGTGGAATTGTAATGCACAGTTCACCTGGTCTGATTTTACTGCAAGTAAAAAGATAGAAAGTGAAGTAGGAATTAAGGAACTTCTTTAGATATATGATTTTGGTTGCATTTTGGAGTTCATAGAATAGAAGTGGTTCTGAAATTTTTGTATTGCCTACTGACAGACATTATGTATCAAGAATTCACATTACTGTAGGTCACTGAATTAATTTAAGAAATACCAATTGACATCATTCCACTAGGGAATTGTGCAGTGCTGTCTGATATTATTGTCTTTGTCAAATGCAAACATTTAGAATATGTTTTATTTTTAGTGTATAGAAACCTGAAGAATGAATGTCCTTCCCAAATTTAAGATTTTTTCAAATAGGTGAAAAGTGGAGCTGATAGACTTTCTTTCTGCCTTAGCACAATAATTAATTGCTTTGGTTTTCCATTTCCTGTTGTATGTTGCATGTTCCTGACTAGAAAGAAAATGTTCAAAAAGCATGCACAACTCTTCAGTGTTGTGTTCCAGAGTCATTTGTTATTTGTAAGAGAAGGCAGTCATAATTAGTATTCCTTATGCGTTTATTATATTTGAAGGCATTTATATTCTGACAAATATAATGTGTTTTAGATGAGATCATTAGGAAATACATTTTTCATTGTCATTATGGTAGCAGCCAAAGCTTTTTTTTTTTTTTGCCAAACTCAGTAATTCCACTGAATTCTCCTAATATTTCAGCTCTTGATGTTGACCATTTTTTAATTGTATTGCACTAAACTTGATGCTAGTTACCTTTTATGATGAATTAATATCCTTTGTGTTCCAAATTATTTTAGCAAATAGATTGGTTAGTATGAGTTTATTTGATTATTTACTGTATTTTCTAGCCAAGCAGGTATAATAATATGAGCTAGGAATGTTAATTATAGTGAACATTCAGGTCTTTATTATAAAACTTCTTGTATGTTATGTTGCTGCTGATATTAATTAATTAGTGTGTGTGTTTGTGTGTGTATGGGTGTTTGGAATTGTTCCAAGTATGGACCTCCCTTACAATAATAAATAAGTCAAAAAATAAATTCTAACCTTTCACAAGATTTCAGAATGTCCTTCCTGGGGGCATAGCTCAGGGGTAGAGCATTTGACTGCAGAATGTCATTCCTATTTTTGTTGAGATATTTTACATTCAATTGTGATGATTATGTATTCAGTATTTATGATAACTTTTAAGTCAAAAGAGCCCAACTTTAATATCTTTAATAGTGTTAAACAAGACGGGGTCCTCTCTCCTACCCTTTTGTGATGATTTACAGGATTCTCTACAACCTGAGAAATACAGGGTTTGAAATTTTTTAATATTGATTTTTATCTTTATTGGTACATTGTATATACACATCATGATCACACTCAATATTGGGAATTTGTGCCAGTATATGACACAATTTAATTCTCATTTTTTCCTGTTCTGTCCACCCCACAACCCTCCACCCTCTCAATACATAAGCTTTGTTTTCTGTTTTTTATTACCATCAGATTTTTTTCTTTACCCCTCTTTACTCACTCCACCACAGTTCCCTTTGAATATTTTCTATTTCACAGTATCCATCATACATTCTAGAACTCATTAACATCTTCAGTTTCTCATACTAGAAAACAGGTATGATATTTATACATCTGTGACCTATTTATTTCACTTATGAGTATGTCCATTTGAGTATAAATGACTCTAACTTATCATTCTTTATGGCAGAGTAATACTCCATTTTATAGAAAAAAAACACGTCTTCTTTATGCAGTCTCCAGTTGATGGGCATTTGGGTTGTTTCGAAGATTGAACTATCACAAACTGAGCTGCTCTGAACATGGGTGCATGTATGTCACTATGATATGATTCTTTTAGTTATTTTGTATATATTCCTGCAGGGGAATAGCAGGGTCAAATGGAACCTCTAATCCCAGTTTTTTGAGGAATCTCTACACTGATCTCTATAATGGTTGTACCAGTCTACATTCCCACCAACAGTGGAGAAGGGTTCCTTTTTCTCCACAGAGTTTGAGTTTTTAGACTGGATGGTAACCGTATATAATATGTATGTATTTTGGAATACCTGATATGCTTTTGGCTTGCATTTCATATGTAAACAAAGCTGGATGACATTATTTTATTGTCATCTCTCACAAGCTTATATTATTTGAATACTAGTCACCATTTGATATGCTAAGTATTGTAGAAGGTACAAAATAAATAAGCAAATCATCTAATTTTAGTAATTGTTATCTAGTTGATACCAAAACAGCTGAGAGCAATTTAAAATAACATAAGAAAGGAAATAGTGTGAATTTCGATGATCTGGGAGGACTTTCTGGTGGGAATGTTGCTTTATGTAAACTAGAAAGGTTTGGATAGGAGGAAGAGGATTTGCCATGTGGGGAGGACTATAGATAGAATAGATGAAAGCAGATATAAGTAAATGTAACATGTTTGTGGTACTAGGGATGTGATGAGGTTTGAAGAGGATATTCCATGACCATGACTTGCTTAAAATTTTTGTTAGTCTTGATATTGGAGGAACCTCACAAATAGTAAACACTAGTCCATCACCTGGCAGAGCCTTTATCTCCAGAATTGCTACAGGAATCGTCATCTGTGGTTGAGACATGTTTAGGTGATTTTTAAAAAGTTAATTGCTTAAGTATATATAATGAAGTTCGAGGGGCTATGAGTTAAAATTTTAATCATTTTTACTTATCTGTATTATACCTGAATATTATAATTCTTTTGTGATACTACAGATTTTTTTTTGAGACAGGGTCTCACTTTGTAGTTCAGGCTGGCCCTGAGCTCACTATGTAACCCAGGCAAGCCTCGAACTCAGCAATCCTCCTGCCTCTGCCTCCTGAGTGCTGGGATGACAGGCATGAGCCATCACACATGGCCAGAATTTATTTTTTAAAGAACCATTTTATTCTGTTTTGTGTTATTAATTGAGCATGGGTTTCTATCTGCCAAAATTTACATGGTTTAATTACAGAAACTTGATTTTAATTATGCTTGTTCCCCCAAAATGTTTCCTACAGGTTGACAGCGAGAAAATATTTGTTGAGTTAAAAAACCGTTAATGGGCTGGAGATTTAGCTCAGTCATTCTAGCGCCTGCCTAGCAAGTGCAAGGTCTGTGGTTTGACCCCTGGTAACCACATACAACAATTCTGGGCATGGTAGCTCACACCCACCAGCAATCAGTACCACATACCACAATGCTGGTCATGGTGACTCATGCCTGTAATCCCAGCACTCAGGAGGCAGAGGCAGGAGGATTGCTGAGTTCCAGGCTTGCCTGGGCTACATAGTGAGCTCAGGGCCAGCCTGAACTACAAAGCGAGACCCTGTCTCTACAAAAAGCAAAAACAAAAGCAAAAAACTGTTCTTAGTGTTTATGTATAAATATTCACTAGCAAATTGGAATTCTGTTTTATTTCTTTTTAACTTGTATTATATATATTTTAACTTGTGGATCATATTTACAACAATAGGCTCAATTTTTGAGGTTTCTCATTAAACAATCTCACCATATAGTATCAAGTTGTGAGAGAATAAAAACAAATATGTCAATTCAAAGTAAAGTTATTTCAAAAAATTTCAGAAATAATTGAAAAGAATGTAGGCTAGAGGAAGACAATGGCAAAAAAATAAAACAAAATAAACCTTTATCAGAATTTATTTGAACGGGGCTTACCAGTATATTCTTCCTCCTTTATCACCCCTTCACTGTGACTACAAAAACTGTGTTATTTCTGATGGTCGTTATAGAAACAATAAAAGTTGTAAAACTGAAAAACGATACTAAAACCTCTACTATAGTCATTTTATTTTAGGATGGAAATGCAGTCATATCTCATGCTGTCTGCTTTTCGGAAGAGGAGGCTGTTGGGTAAGCAGAGTAGGCTAAGAGCATCTCAGACTTGCTGTCTTACCACACATCGCTGCCGTCTTCCCGTAAGCCCAGGGCTGCCTGCAAATGTAGTAGGAGGAATGGTCGTTAAGAGGTGTTGTCATTCAGATGACAGATGTTAGTGGTTGATCTTACAGCAAAGCCTCCAGAAGAAGGAGGTAGGGATATTTTAGATGGAAGGTGGTTTATGATAGAAACACCAGCAGTTTGGAAGCCCCAAAATGGTAGAAGTAGGGGAGTATCACCAATTAGGAGGTACATTGAATGGTGGGCTATGTAAGATTAAGTTCTGGGAATACAGATCAAGTCACGGTAGAATTTGAGCCCAGTTGATAAATTATTTTGCTGAAAATATTCATTTCTAAGCCGGACACCATGGGCTAAAATATTTGGAATGACTTCTATTGTAATCCTTCGTCATTAGAAGACCTGAGACTAGTTATCTTTTCTTGTTATCGCGCACTCATTCAGTCAACAGCTATTTACCAGTTGATCACTATGAGCAGGTGGGAAGGATAAAATGATATCCAAATGCATTTTTCATGTGTGAGATTTCTATGGTGTAGTGCAGAGGCTCATATAAGTCAGAGAGTGAAATATCAGGTGATGAGCACCATGAGCAAGTCCGATGTGGATGGCGTGGAAAGCGCGGGAGAGGCACCTGTCCAACTGGAGAGGGGTAAGTGAGGGGTGGCGCAAGCACTTTAATGGTCGTATCAAACGGAACTCCGGTAACTTGGCCTTGTGCTTTACGTTTCCGATTGTATTCAGTAGCTGCAGGACTCCAGCTTACTATTCAGAGTATTTCACTAAGGACACACTTGGTGTGTTGCACACTACACTGATCCAGTTGCTCTTAACAGTCCTCTGTATGGCATCTCACCGACTTTCTCCTTTATCGTTCTGGTAGTGGGAGAGGGAAGATTGATAGAAGAGACTGACTTTGTATTGCTGGAAGCAGCCAAGCCCTAAGACATGCTCATAATATATGTTTATATTACAGAGTTTTTTTTTAAATGAGTTATTAGGTATGAAAGGACATTAATAACACATTAAATCTGAAAGAGTTCACTGAACTTGATGGGTTAGAGAGTGCTAAAAAACACAACTAACTCCCTACAAGTCTTACATGTCAAATGCATTTCAGATTTGTTAAAAAATCAACATGGAATGTAGAAACCATAAAATATTTAAAGGTATAGTTTGATATTAGGTTGAGGAAAGACTTCCTCTGTCTAAAGCAAAATGAAGATACAATGAAGGAACAGTTTGACAAATTTGATTATGTAAAATGGGTTCTTCGTGTGTCAAAAAATTCACATTTAAAAGCAAATGAGAATCTAGGAAAATATTTGCAGTGTTTAATGTATCACTCATAAAAAAGAGCCAAAAAATAGTAAGGAAAAGCAGAGCCTTTGAGGAAAATAGGTAAAGATTATGAGCAAATACTTCACAAAAGAAAGAAAAAACAAATGGAAAATGAATGCAGTAAAATAATTAACCTTAAAATTGAAATAGTATGAACTTACAGAAGTTGTGCTCTTGCATCTGTTATGCTAGTAACACTTAATGTTGATGAAATACCTGATATAACTGTCCTTTTACATAGTGTTGGAGTTTGGTTACGGGCATCAAAAGCCTGAAAAATGTTTACATGCCTTTTATTACTATTTTAAATCTTTGACAATTTTTCATAAGAAATAAGATTAGATCAAAGATAAACAGACATTAGTTGGTGGATTTTGTGATAATAAATGTCCAACATTTGTTGTCAGCCAAACAAATTATGATTTAGTGAGTGATGGACTGATTATGGGGCCACTCAAAAATCATGTTATTGAAGATTCTTTAAGGATGTTGAAGATTCTGTTGTTCTATTGTCAAATGACAAAGACAAGTTGCAGTAGTTGCTGCTTATCCGTGGTTTTGGTTTTTATGGTTTCTGTTACTCAGGGCTAACCATGGTTCAGAGATTTTAAGAGGAAATTAAGGAAGTAAATAATTCACGAGTTTCAAATTTCAGATTTGAAATTTCATGCCATGCTGCATAGTGAGATGAACTCTCAGGTAGCCACATTCTGTCCCATGAAGGCTGTGGATTTGCCTTTGTGCAGGGTTTCCACACAGTGTGTGCTCCCCACTCCATAGTCACTTGGTGCCCATCTGGGTTATCAGATCCACCGTTGTGTTGTCACAGTGCTTGTGTGCAGGTAATCTTACCAAACAAAGCATGGGAGAAGTCATATTGGCATTGCACTTATGCCAAAGAGTAGACTCAGAGTTTTACCTTTCAGTGAGAAGGTTACTTAATTAGAAGAGAAAAATATTTGTATATTGAGGTTGCTAAAAATCTCTTATTGTATATAATTTGTTATTTGTAAATTGAACATTATAGTAGATATGTGTGTAGAGGTAGAAACAGGGTATATATAGGGTTGCATTCCATTTACAAATTCTAGGCATCTACCAGAGGTTTTAAAACTCCTTCCTTTGAAGAGGGGGAACTGGTATATAAAGTGATATGCACTATAATCCCACTATATAAAGAGTAGATAGCTAGATTTAAAACTGTAGGAACTAGAAAACTAGAAGTTCGATTTAAATACTATAAATATATATATCATAAGTGATTTTTATTTTTGTAATTTAAGACATTGTCTTGTTGTCAAAAGCCTCATTCATCTTAATAAGAAAAAACTAAAACGTTAAAGACTAGAAGTATATATTGAGTTATAATTTTCTTTTTAAGCAAATAACTTTACAAATACTTCTTTTTCTTTTTAACTGGGGGTTGAACTCAGGACCTCAGACATGCTAGGCATTACTCAGTGACCGAGTTGCCCACCCAATACTTTTTTATTTTGTAGTATATTTTAAGACAAAGCCTTGCTGAGTTGCTCGGGCTCATTTGAATTTGTGACTGTCCTCTTCAGCCTCCCAAATGGCTGGAATTACAGATTTGTGCCACTCTGAACAGCAAATGACTATATCTATCTTAAGGGAAAGACCTTGTTCAAGTGAGGGTTCAGTTTGATCAGTGCCTATAGCTTTCTTTGAGAATATTGTAGAGTAAGAGTATTACATTTCTTATTAGAGTTAAAATTACATTAAGCTGCCAGGTGTGGTGACTCACGCCTTTAATCCTAGCACTCGGGAGGCAGAGACAGGAGGATTGCTGAGTTCGATGCTTGCCTAGGCTACATAGTGAGCTCAGAGCCAGCCTGAACTACAAAGCGAGATCCTGTCTCAAAAAAAAAAAAATACATTATGCTTTTAGAATAAGCAAAGAATATTGAGTAAAAAATACCAAAGTGTTGTATTGCTTTTGCATTATTTATTCACTTTTAGAAATATTATAGCCAAATTTTATTTTTAACTTAATGGGGCTATTTCTAATATTGGTCCATAATGAGTAAAATATTTATTGAATAGGCATTTGATATAGTATAAAGTTAAACTGAGTATAAGTAGTGACATGTGGTTTGGAAAATAAAATTGGCCAATAGTTTTTAGTGTTTGTTTTAGTGTTTAGTTTTAGTGTTTGTTTTCTACTTGAAGCACAAATATACCTCAGGTTGACATTTATGGAGATACGAAAACATGAAAGAATATAGAAGAATGATGTGGAAGAAAATACTTTATGTCATTTGAAAATATGATTTGATACTTTGCCTTAGAAAAAAACATCTCATAGGACCATTTCCAAACACCTTAACCATGGGAATTGACAATTACTCTTTTGGATTTGATAGATTGTGATAGGATTTGATATTTAAATTCCTTGGAAATGAGAAGATCCTCTGGGCTTGACTATGTAGAATGAAGTCTTCTACCACAACCTGCAGCAGTTCCAGCAGGGATTTTAGTGTTGTCGCATATGGAGGCATATGAGAAATCCAGAGATTAGGACCAAAAAACAAAACAAAACAAAAAACAAAATGTTCAGATAAAACATATAATAAGGTGAAGGCATTAGAATCCTTACTCAATTTATCTGTATTCTTTTTTGTCTATGGCCATACCATGCTGAATGATCCCAAGCTCATCTGATTTTTCTTTAATTTTGAAATTGTTATTTATATAGAAAGTTGCTGGTGATCATGGTAGCAGTTAAAATGTGTTGAGCACTTGTTGGATGACATATTCAGTGCTAAATGTATAGAGGGGTCTTTTTGTGTGGTGAAGATTTGATTCTTGCTAGTTTTAGGCAGTAGTATGCAAAGTTCTACTCTTAGTGGTGGTAGTTATAGGGAGGATTGAAAAACTAAAACAGACAATGAGCTTTGAGAATTAAATATATCGTTCCTTGGGGAAGGCTTTTATATAATGATACGGAGTTTGAGAAAATTTTTTCTAGTATGCAGAAGAAATGAGAGGAGTTTTTCCCATGAGTTATGGGAGGGGACGGTGGGGGGTTAGGTCACAAGTAACTACAATACTATATATATGGATATTTGTGGAAACAAAGGAAAAGGGGAAAAGAACACAGAATTTTTCTCTCATAGAAATTTACTCTTTGTCTTTTGTAGTGGTATTTGTGTTCCTGGCACTGAATTTATAAAACCCTTGGGATTTTTCTGAGTTTTAGGGGTGAGCGTCTTTTGGCCCAAGGCCATTAGATAAGAAGCCGCTTGCCAGAGGACTGGCTCTCGAACTTGGAGCGCCCTCTCCCAACTTCTGGGGTGGGGGTGGAGCTGGAGATTGAATTAATTCCTAAACTGCTGGTGATTTAATCACTTGTGCCTATGTTATGATACCTCCATAAAAATTAAACTGTAACCTTTAGAGAGCTTCACAGTTGGTAAACACATCTATATCTCGGGAGGGTAAAATCCCCCAAGTCTACAATGATCTCACTCTCTTTCCTTTTTCATCTGGCGGTTCATTTTTATCCTTTGTGATAAATCAGTAACAGAAAATATTCTTATGAGTTCAGTGACCTTGCTGGCAGACTGTTAAACTGAGGGGCATGGGTCGTCAAGATAACCTTTGTACTTTGTAGCCAGGTCAGACAGAAGTGTGGGTAAGCTTGGGACCTGGTCTCCATGGATGGAGTTGAGTAGGACTGAGCCCTTAAACCTGAGGAGTCTGAGGCCAACTTTCTCCAGTGTCAGAACTGGATTGAGTCCCGGGATGGACACCCAGCTGGTGTCAAAATCTGTCTGTGTCAGAAAAAAAACAGCTCTCATTGATGTCATAAGTAGCACGAACAAAAACAGCTCAAGTATAATTGGAGATGCATTGAGGTATGGGCAAGAAAATTGGCAGAAGGAGGTAAGGACATCATAGGGTGATGGAGAGTGAAGGTGTAGCTAGGAAAGTTAAGACAGTGGAATAAAAAGCAGTCAGACCAGACACTTGAGGGTATAATTCTACAGATGCTGGGCCTTGAGCACAAAATTATTTTTATGGCTGCTTCTATATATTTTCCTTGGACCAAGGCATTGCTCATTAAATGTGGCTAGAATATTAAATGAAACTTGACTGGTTCTAGTCCTCTGGAAAAAAATGTTTAAACTATTTGAAAAATGGTCAGTTCAGTGATTGTACATGTGAATTTGGATCCAAGGAGAAGTTCTTAGCTGAGGCTGAAGTTGGGTCATCGAGGACTAACCAGCAAATACAGCTTGTAGGTGTGGTATTCTGACACAGGTGCACTTACAGGGTAATCAAGAATGTGTATGTAGAGAGTAGCAAGCAAGGAAAAAGCATTTTCTTTAAAAATAATTTTGTAAAAAGTTGTATTTATTTATTTGTACTTCTTTGCAGTACATAACCAATAGATTAGTCATATATACATAACACAAATTAATTTGTTTTATTTTCTTCGTCTTCCCACCTCTGTCTCTAGATTACCTTTTTCTTCCCATTTGCAAAAGATCTGCCTCTGTGTTTTCTAGTATCTTTTATTTTGCTCTTTAAATTATTCTTTGGGTTTCTCACATAAGAGAAGTAATGCAATATAAGCTTGTTGGTCTTATTTCACTTTAATATGGTCCCATGGTGCATCCATTTTGCTAAAATGATTCAAATTTATTCTTCTTTATGACAAAGTATTATTCCATTTTGTAGAAATAACATGTTTTCTTTATTTATCTGTTGATGGATATATAGTCCACTTGCAAGATTTGGGTGCTATAATTTGTGCTGCTATAAATATGAGTGTGCATGTATCACTGTAGTAGGATATCTTTAATTTTAAAAAAGGACAATTTCTTGGCTTTCACTGCCTTCCAAAAACTGGCCTGAGATTGCAGAAGTTTTTATATTGGGCCAAGGACAGGGAAGCAATGGCTGATCAGTATCATCTTTCAGCACAGAGGCAGGGAATTCACCTAGAGAACAGGGACACATAAAAGAGGTGCATGGCTGTCACCATATGAGGTAGTCCTAACCAGGCCTCCTTGAACTGATAATCTCTTCTTGCTTATCTCTTTGCCATTATTTCTGATAAAGCTAAAGCCTTGTATTTTAAAAGCTTAAGGTTTTATGTTGTCACTTTGTATAAGACACACACAATATCTAGCCTATTAAAATGATCTGAGTTTTAAGACATTTATGAAGCATTCTGAGTGTAGGATCCTTCTAGTTTTGAATTTTGTCCCTTAACTGCTCACAACCAATTGTTTATTCAATGATTCATCTTTATCACGTCTATTCAGAACATTGTGTTTATTTTTTTTAGATGTAGCCATTGTTCTGTTCTGCACTCATATTTCATCAGTTTCTAGACGAATTAGTTAAAGTATATAATTATAGTAGCCAGAACACCTGGAGATAAGTGTGGGCATAAAGCAGCTCATAGTGAGTGAATAGCTAGCAGAAGTGGTGAACATGTTAGACCTGTCACTATTAGCAAACAGCCGGCTGTGGCACATGTGCCACCACTGGCTTCCCGGATGGGGACGATCCTTGCATATAAGGGGATGCCTCACATGACCCCATGCTGCACAGGGTACCAGGCTTCATGTTTCAGGGGAGGTAGAAGCAGAGACTGTCATGGAAATAGGTTTCCCTCAAGAGATCTGCTTCCTAGCTCACAAAGTGTCCAGGTCCTCTTCTCCGATGCTGTCTACAGATTAGTCTTTCAATATTTTTTTTTTACCTGTGTATTGGTTATAAGCCATATTATTATGAAAAAGGAAAAGAATGGGTTCCGTTAATGATTAAGAAAACTATAATAGTGTATAATATACTTCGAGCTAAAAATTGTAAGAATTCTCACGTTTATAAGGTATGGTTTATGAGTATATTTTGGTAGTAAAGTAGGAAGTATTGTCTTAAGTTGATTATTGAAGTGTCTTTCTTTTAAACTTACAGTATAATTAGAGTTCTCTTCGTAGCTGATTATGTGTGTCTGCATTTGTTTATACTTTCTCTGTTGAAGTGTGACATAAAAAATACACATGTAGAAATGGAAATTTAGCTCCTCTCTTGTCCCATAATTTCCTCTTGTTTTATTCTGTTGCTAAGTCAGAAATTCACATTTACTAGATTATTGTCTATTGCCATGGAAATCGTTTTGTTATATTTCAATTTCACTTCAGGAACAAGCAGCAGGAGCTAATGGACCATAAGAGGAAAATTTGTTGTTTAAACAATGATTATCTTTTATATTTGGCTAACAGGAAAAGGGGAAAGTACAATTCTTCTGTCACACAGCATGAGAAGGTAAATGGATCTGAGTTAGAGATAGAATTCACCTAGAAAAAATTTGTAACTAGTAAGTTGGAAATAAAGTTACCTCTTCAAGACAAATGCGTAAAATGTGCCTCTATGAACCTATGTTTTCACAAAACAAAGAAGCAGATGCTGGGTTGAAGTTTGCATTGCACAGAGTGCAGCAGGGGTCACCTCTGGGGGTGGGGAGTGGGACAGCGAGGCAGATGTTGCCCTCTCGTGCCCGCGGAGGCTGCCTGGTGACCACACTGCACACAAGGGGCTGTGACCTCCCTGAAGGGGCCTCGGGATGATGCATCTCTTCATCTACATGGATCTTATTTCGTGACTACGAGAGGTTTTCCCTAATTTCATCCTTATAATGTTTATTATTCCTAATATCCATCACTTTAAATCAACCAAGTTTTTCCACTTTTAGGCGTAAAACCTTTCAACGCCCTTTATTTGCATAGTTTTAGAATTATGTGGGCTATATTTCACCTCTAGCTGAGAGTGTTCATTTTTGTTATTATTTTTTGTTTTGTTTTATAAAATTTGTAGTTGATTATGGCTGTTTCTAGTGAGTTTAGCTTTTTTTTTAATAGTATATGACCAGTTAAGGCCAAGCATTTCTGTTTTAAACATTTTACAGTTGTTTTAAGTTTTGAGAAACATTAGAAAAATAAGACGAAGGACTCATAAATGTTCTCCACTATTATGAACTATTTTCACAATTTCCTTAATTTTCTCCCTTTTCCTTTCTCTCTTCCATTACTACTACACTTTTTTCCTTTGCATGAGAGTAAGTTGCAGACCTAACGCCTCAGTACTTCTTTAGTACTTTAGTGACTATATTCTAGAAAAAGAATGTTTTATTATATCACCTCAATATAACCACAAAATAGGAAATTAATGCTGATGCAGTATTATCGTCTATTCTCAGATCCTATTCCTAATTTTCTAGTTTTTCCCATAATGTTCTTAATTAGTCCAAAATCCACACCTAACATTTCCTTGACTCGGCTCTTTGGCTTTATTCCATAGTCTTGTCTTGTCTTTTATGATATATACGAAGAGTATAGTCCAATTATGTCTCTCTCTTTAGGTTTATCTCATATTTCCTCAAGAAAAAATTATAATTACATATTTTAAGCCAGATTGCCAAAGAAGTACTGTCATGTTCTTCTTTTATCAGATCATGTGGCTGCTTAGTGAACAAGAGATACCAAGATAGAACAGTTTTTCTTGTGACATGTTCAGGGGTTTGTAATATCTTGTTTTGTTTCTTCCAATTTTCTTGCTCTGGTTTTGGGACTTGTGCTTCCCTTTAGTGCAGACTGACATCAAGAAACCAAGATTTGGGTTCCAGGGCTTTTATATCTACTGGCTGTGTCTTTCTCCAGATTTTTCCAGTGAACAAAACTAAGAAATACAGGCTTGAATGTACATGTAAACACCCACCTGCATTCCTATGTTCCCACCAATCTTTCTAATTCCAGTCCCTGATTACATGTTTTATTCTTCCATCATTCTTGTACACTTGTACTTTATCTCCCACAGCGAAAAAACTGGGCTCCTCTTATCTTCATTGTATTCCCTTGTTTGTTCAATCCCTGTGTGTGTTACCAACCTCACACCAGTGTGGGTTATTTCCTTGCACTTCTGCAGTCAACTGGTTGAGCATTTGGTCCTAACCTTGCTTCATTCTTTAGCCTCAACCAAGGAGAAGGGCCAGCTATTTTTCTTTCCTAGCCCTACTATTATTTTCCTTTGGATAAAAAGCACTTTACCCATTTGAAGAGCGATTTGGCTGAGCAGGTAGCATTGAGTATGGAATATATTATAAGAGGAATACCTAGCTTAACAAATGAGATTTCTATAGTATTTTAGTTTTTTAAAAAAAATATGATGATTCCAGATGTGAATGTCAGAATTTTAGTAGTTAGCTTGAGATTCTTTTATGGAAGATAATAAAACACTTTGATATGTGCTAGCCACTTTGGATATTTAGTTTCTGAATAAGAATCCATCTATATTAAGGCCAATTTTTTTTCTTGTAGTTTCTTTTGGATTTGTTTTTTGGCAGCTTGGTAAGCAAGAGCCGTTAGGATAAAACAGTTTTTATTGAGGCTTGTTTATTGGTTTGCAATAATGAGAACAGTGATTGACTCCAATGATTTTGTGCTTTTATTTTCAAGTAACAAAGAGTTCTTATTTTGAGATGATACCATAGAAAGCTAGTTTAAAAGCTAGTTTTAAAGGATCTGGAGCTTTGAGAGGTTATAATTTAGCATGGAGGCATGGTGGTCAGAGGAAATGAGCCAAAGTTAAAAGCCTTTTCTGTGCCATTGCGCCTGTAACCACCCTCAAAGTGCTCTGCACTTATGTCACAAGGAAGCCTTACATCCTGTGGGTAAATCTTATCTGCAGGAATCTCATCACTCCTGAAAACAATTCTTTTATTCTTAGAGTACTTGAACAACAAAAACAATACAAAGAGTACTATTTTTTCCTTGTTTTGCAGGACAGTGTTTAAGTGCAGGGATTAATCATCTATTTTTGAGTATATGCTATATCATATAAAAAACCAAGATCAGGCCAGAGATTTAGCTCAGTGGTTCCAGCGCTTGCCTAGCCAGTGCAAGGACCCTGGTTCGATTCCTGGTAACCACGTACAGCGATACTGGGCATGGTGACTCACAGCCACCAGTAATCAGTACCACACACCACAATGCCAGCATGGTAGCTCACACCTGTAATCCCAGTACTTGGGAGGTAGAGGCAGAGGATTGCGGAATTCGCAGCTTGCCTGGGCTACATAGTGAGCTCAGGGCCAACCTGAACTACAACTGAGATCCAGTCTCAAAAAAAACCCGAGATCAAATTTAACAGATGATAATACAGAAATGGTGTTATCTTCCTTCAATCCCTTTTGTCTATTTTATGAAACACAGTCATCAACTTTTTTTGTGGGGCTGCTTTATGCCTAGTTTTCTTTGGCAGTGTATAACATATAATTGCTTGTTTTACCAATAGTTTAAAAGAGCTTGGTGGGCTGGGAATTTAGCTCAGCAGCACAGCACCTGCCTGGCAGGCACAAGGTCCTAAGTTGATCCCTGTACTCCACCAACCCCCAAAAACATAGGGCTTGGTTACATATGACCCCTAAAGAATACAGGGAGCACATGGGATCTGGACACAGTAGTTGAGGAAGAGTGAATATGATTGCACAGTGAACACAGGTCTGTGAAGGCTGTTGCTGATCTTTTTGTTTAAATGTTTACATTTACTCCTGAGTCATTCATGATTCTTTTTGTTCTGTTTCATGTAATTTAATTGTTGTTTATGCAGTTGCCTCTCTGCTTCTTTCTCATGTATACATTTACTCACACATATATGGATAGTCACGTGAGACTAAAATGTTGATATGCTGAAAAATGTTTCCAGATGGGCTATATAATAGGTGTGCATTTATGTGTATTTTTATGTGCATCCATTTTCAGAGAGGAAATCAAACAAAGTACTTGCCTTACTGTGTAGTCAATTAATGCTTTGACAAGTTACTACACTTAATGAGACTGAGTTGGGGGCTGAGGATTTAGCTCAGTGGTGCCACAGCATGTCTCGCAAGTAAGAGCAAGGTCATGAGTGTGATCCCCAGTACTGGGAAAAAATGAGAGTGAATGAGTGTACAAGTCTAGAAAGAAAAATATTATTAAGGACTGAGCAAAAGGATATGGTGAGAAGTATTCCTGAAGGGGTCATTAACTCAGCGAAAATGTCTTCTCTAGATGGGTATTTAGGTTCTTTGCTGATATATGGAACAGCTAGTTCTCAGTGTTTTTTACCCCTTGTTTCTGAATCAGATCTTACTAATCTTCTGATTAGTAAGGGGAGAGTTGATAATGATTAGAGATGAACACATGCTTCACTGGAAAATATTAATCATGCCTTTGGATAAAGATAGTAACCTGGATGTGGGCCCAGATAATTGATTCTTAATAAGTTCTTACTGCTTGGTACTTGGTCTTGTGATAGCCAAATAGTTAAAGTGAATTAAATGCCTTTTGTGTGCTAGAGTGTATAACAAATCCCTCAGAACATTTTCCTTGCAAATCAACAATAGAAAGGTCAAATAATCTCTGGTTACAGAGTTAACATTTTACTGTGTGGAGCGGTGCTGGTAGTCCTGTCAATGAAAATTACCACTTGTAGTATCTAAATTTGTGACTGGGGACTTTCTTGGGCCTGGGATAGCATCTAGGTCCTGTTTGACATTTTCTAAAGCACTTTCCTAATGTTCTTGAAATGCTAGGCATGGTGTGCGGCTAGTTTTCTGAGAGACAGAAAGTTCCTCTTTAGTGGGCAAAGAACATAGCAATGGAAATCTTAAGATTTGGGTTATAGATGATGTGCTGATGCCAACCATGGAGCACTCTTCTTTAGATCTTTGTTCAGATGTTACCTGTTGATCAAGCCTCCTTTGGCCATCTTATGCAAAGCCGTACCCTGACCTGTCGACCTGCCTTATTTGTTCAGTGACACTATTTGACCTGTACATTTTATATATTTGTTATTAGTCTCAGCAAGAGAAAAGAGTCCAGGAAAGCAGGGCTACTGTATTGCACACAGCAGACATTTGTTCAATATTTATCAATGAATGAGGGCTCATGGGACTCAAGTAATTTTTCTAAGACTATGACTTTGTTTCGCGTTGCAGTTCAGGCTGGCCCTGAGCTCACTATGGTGCCCAGGCAAGCCGCCGCGAACTCAGCAATCCTCCTGTCTCTGCCTCCCGAGTGCTGGGATGACAGGCGTGAGCCACCATGTCCGGCATTGTGGTATGCGGTGTTGATTGTTGGTGGGCGTATCTCCACGCCCAGCATTATATGTGGTTACTGGGGATCGAACTCAGGTCCTTGCGCTTGTGCGGCAGGTGCTGGAACCACTGAGCTAACCCTCCGGCCCTAGCAGTACTTATTTAGAAGTGCATTTTTTGGGGCAGGTACTGGGGTCGAACCCAGTACTTTTACACTGAGCTATCTCTCTAGTCTTTTTAAATTTTAGTTTTTGTTTTTGCTTTAAGTCACTAAGTTGCCATGGCTTGGCTGAAACTTAGCATCCTCTCACCTCTGCCTTCCTGAACGCTAGGATTATAGGTGTGCACCACCACACACCTGCTTCGGGAGTATTGTGTATGATGCAGTGTACTTTATAGGCTCCTTTTGTCATTATTAATAGTGTAAGAAATTGTTTGTACAGTTATATATTTCTTAGCTTTATTCAGTTTGAAACTTTGTGTAAATATTCTTTCTGGAACAAAGGGAAACAACTCCAATCACGGGCTCTTCTTTTGGGCTCAATCTCACCTACTTCCTCATGACTCACTTTCCACCCATCCCTGGATTCTTTTTTTGGACGGATGCAGACGAGATTCCTTATTTCCAGGAGTGATTGGCTGAAGAGTCAGAAGACTGCTAGTTGGCCTCTTCTGCTCTCAGCACTGTGATTGGTTTGGGGTGTTGATCTGTGACCCAGATGTCTGCTGAGCCGGGGCTGCTCGGCCGCGTGGCTGCCCTAGAAAGCACTGTGGGAGTTCGGCAGAAGGAGAGGTGAACTGTGAGTCGGCGTGGGCCCTGACCTTGGCAGTGGGCTTTAGACCAGAGACCCAATGCTGAGCCAGGGGGACATAACGAAATACATCATTCAACAGAGCTTCAGAGAGAGACACATAAGGCTTATGCGAGCCCAGAGGAGACCGTGATCGTGACCTGGAGCTGGACAGCTCAGGGAGGCGAGCTAGAGAAGGAGGCCTATAAACCCGCTGCTGACGACTTGAGCACATGGAAGTGGAAGGAGGGAGACAGCACCTACAGGAGACCATGCCGAGGGAAGGAGAATCAGAATTAAAGAGGCAGAGACACTGGTGCAGAGTGTGTTGCTAAGGGCTTCCTGGATAAGGGAATTTCGGTGTGGCATTTTGATGTTTGAATCCCGCTTATCCTTCTTGTGTCTTGGCATTCTGGACTGAAAAAGTTCTTATGAGAAGATACGTAGGCCAGTAGGAAGATAAAATGCTGCTTAATATCTGGAACAATGCTTGAGAGCCCTCAGTCTGAGGCATTTCCGGCCATGGCCGTGGAGCCTGAGGCCTGTGTGTGGAAGCTTAACTGCGCTTCCTAGTCGCGGCTGTGTGCTAGGGATCGAAGCCAGGGCTTTGCACAAGGTAAGCAAACACCATGTCACTGACCCATGCCAGAGCCTCTCTGAACTTTATAAAGCACACCACACGGCCATAATTGTTCTGACTAGAGGACCAGGTCTCACCAGGCATGCTCAGCATTCCAGTGCCAGAAGCAGGGGCTGCAGGGAGAGGAGTCTCTGCTCTGTGTGAGAGGCACAGTCACTTCCTTTATTGCTAGGACGCCATCCCCAGACCCACGACTTACAGGAGGGTGTTTTCAGCTCACTTTATAGTCCATGTTCTGCTGGCTCCCAGGCCGGATGGCATGGCCAGATGCAGTGGAGGAAAAGGTGCTCAGGTGGTGACAGCCCGAAGCAGAAATGGAAAGGGCTGGGTGGAAAGATACATCATGCCAGGTCAAGCCCCACGACCTGGCCCTCCCAGCAGGCCCCCCGTCCTAACAGCAGGGCAGCTCTGCCACCCCCATGGTGCAGTCCTCTTCCAGAAGCCCACCCATGAGCCCATGAGGCTTCTGGCAGGAGCATCCTGATGTAATCTATAGCTCTGTCCAGAAGGTTTAAACTCTAGGTCCGAGTGATGGTTCCATAGGACTCTGGCCTTGGGAAGGAGTTAGGGGTTATACAGAAGAGTGGAAATCTTTCCCACACTCTGCTCCTCTCCATAGAGACGTAGCTAGAGACTCAGAGGGACAGAAATGTTCTCTGTTCTGAGATACGCCAGCCTGTATTTTCTCTCTTTATTTTTCTTGGAACTATTGTCAACCACTTCTCACAGGATTTTGTTTTGTTTTGCTTCTTGTCTTAGAGTATAGGAAGTCCCTTGCCACAGAGGAGGCCCGGATGACTTACCCTTGAGGAACCGATGCCTGTGGCTTTAGAACATTTGCTACAAAAGTAATTAAAGCCTTGAAACTGTGAAGCCACATCTGGAATTACCATGAACCGAATTATTACCTATTTCTTATTGTATAGCTTGAGTAACATTTTAACATAAAGACTAGAGTTTTCTGTGCACATCTGTTCTTATTATTGCTTCTGTAGCCACTTTCCCTTCTTACTTTCTTTTAAACTCGAGGATTTGCACATAGCCACCTTTCCTTCTCTCTCTAGAGAAGGGGACGTTATTTCTTTTCTCGTTTCTTTAGGCATTCTCTCTGGATTACCTGCTTTCCTCAGCTTCTGAACATGCTCAGGCCTCTGCATCAAAAGCTGAAATGAAAACACCCCTGAACCCTCGATTTTGAGTTCACTGCATTATATTTGTTTTATTCATAAGTGAGGTTGGAGAACACTTGCCTCTAGGTAGCACCTGTTTGCTCGCCTCTCTCTGCTCTCTGGGTTTCCACAGCCCTTCTTGTTATGACTCCAGCGCTTTGGGGAACAGTGGTGTTTGGCTTGCTGTATATTTCTCTATTCTCTATTCCGTATCATTCAGTGCTTCTGCGCAGTCACTTTTCTTCTGTGTCTGATCCTTTGGAATGTTATTTCCTTGAAAGGTTCTGTCCTTTTGGTTTCTGTGATCTGTCCTTCATGGATTTTTTCTCAGTGACCGCTGGCTGGTCATCGCTGGTGGACTTGCCGCCTCCCCTTTCTCGAGGCCTTCAGGGTATTCTGTCCTAGAATTCGGGCCCTTATCTACAATCACAGCCGCCCTTCCTTCAGGCCTGTTCCCAGTTTTAGACTGCAATTCCAAATTCTCTAGTTTTTCTTAGAGCTTTGTCTTGCATTTCAGAACCTGGCATCTAATTGCTGTCCAGACATTTCTTTAAGTAAACTGTAGGCATTTTGTTTGTGGTACATCTGATCATTACAAAAGTGTTCTTATTTTCTTAAACCAGATAGCTGATAAGGTTTTTTTTTTATATCTGTTTTTGCTCATGATAGCATAGTTAGCAGAGAACCTGGCATGTCATGTGTGCAATAATTATTTACTTGAATGAGAACAATGGACGAGTGAGCAAACCATGACATTTCGCTCATCTTTTAGATCCACCCAGTAGTCACATCTTGTCAAGTCTCTACTTTCTCCTCTTGTATTTTTTTTTCTCACCATTCTGTCTGTTCTATGTTAGGCTTTTGTTCTCTCTGACCTTGGAATTTCAACAGCCTAACTTGGTGCCATTATTTTCTGTCTCAAATTTATCATCTGTGGCACTGATGGCCTGCTAAAAGTTATTACACACACACACACACACACACACACACACATGTTTTTTTCCTAGTAGCCATATTAAAAAAGACGTGTTGGGCTGGGGATTTAGCTTAGTGGTTCCTGCATCTGCCTGGCAAATGCAAGGTCCTGAATTTGATCTCTGGCACCATATATCACAGTACCGGGCATGGTGCCTCATGCCTATAATTCCAGCACTCAAGAAGCAGAGGCAGGAGGATTGCTGTGAGTTTGAGGCTAGCCTGGGCTACATAGTGATTTCAGGGCCAGTCTGAACTACAAAGTGAGAACCTGTCTCAAAAGAAAACAAAAGGTGTTAACTGTAATATATTTTATTTGACCCAGAATGTTACCTCAGCACATGACTCAAGCCCCACTAAGATGTTCAGTGGGAAGACCCATGGTTAAGGGTGAGCACACTGGCTCAGGTAGCTTTACCTTGCTTTGATAATAAAGGCAGACATCCCTCCTCTGCCTCAACTTTAAAATAACTTCCCATATCTTATGTCGAACAAATATCTCAACTTAGTATCATCTCGTGTAGAATCTACATGACCTGACCTGGTTCTTCTCTGCTTCCTTCCATGGCCCTCACTTTGTGCTCCACTCTTCTCCACTCCCCTCTTAACACTAAACTGAATTTGTACTTACAGATACGCCAGGTGTTGACTTGACCTGTAAATACTCCGATCCCTTGGTCTGGAAACCACCTGTCCTTTTACAAAGCAAACCTTCATCTGTAGTCTTAGCCTCAGTGCTGTTTCCTTCATGAATTCAAGGTGGATTTATTCAGGCAATTTTTTCCTACCTCTGGCTCTCGAAGTGATTTGAGGTTTGACCCACACTGGACAGAAGTATGTTTTATAATGTTTCTTAGTGCACAGACACAGACACAGACACACATACATGCTGCTGTATTAATGTCTGTAGGTCTACTGAAATCCAGGTCTCTATCTAAGATCTATACTCATGTCAGACTGCAACAAAAGTTCACAAAACAATGTTTTGGCTCATGAGATACATTAGTTTCGTGTTATATATTAAATTTACATTTAAAAATGATGATTGTGGGGCTGGAGATTTAGCTCATTGTTTCCGGTGCCTGCCTCACAAGCGCAAGGTCCTGAGTTCGATCCCGGTAACCACATACAATGCTGGGCATGGAGACTCACACCCACCAGGCATCAATACTACATACCACAGTGCCGGGCGTGGTGGCTCACGCCTGTAATCCCAGCCCTCGGGAGGCAGAGACAGGAGGATTGCTGAGTTTGCAGTGGCTTGCCTGGGTTACATAGTGAGCTCAGGGCCAGCCTGAACTACAAAGCGAGACCCTGTCTCAAAAAATAAAAAAAAATGATGATTGTTATGCTGTACTACATCCATGGCCCACAGATCAGCACCCACAGTTTGAAAAATACACATTTGTATTGGCAACCATCTTATGTATAACTCTATTCTTGTACTTACCAGGTTTCTTTCTCCAGTAGACTCTAAGCTTTTTGTTTTTTTAACCTTTATGTTTCTGGTGCCAAGTTCAATGCCTGGCCCAGCGTGGATGCTCAGTGTATATCTGCTGAATGACTCAAGTCCAGAAGTGCCAATCACATGACTTCAAGGGCAATATTTTTTTATTTTGACTTTTTTTTTTTTTTGAGGCAGGGTCTCGCTTTGTAGTTCTTGCTGGCCCTGAGCTCACTATGTAGCCAGGCAAGCCTCGAACTCAGCAATCCTCCTGCCTCTGCCTCCCAAGTGCTGGGATTACAGGCGTGAGCCACCACACCCAGCTTATTTTGACTTTTTATGAGTACATTATATATACACATTGTGATTACACACAATATTGAGAATTTGTATCAGCAGATGACATAATTTAATTCTCATTTTTTCCCATTCCCCACATACCCTACAACCCCCACCCCTATATACAGAAGCTTTGCTTCCCTTTATTACCCTCACATTTTTCTTCCCCTTGTTACTTACTCCTATGCCCCATTTCCCTTTGAATATTTTCTATTTCACAATATTTACCATATATTCTAGAGCTCATTTACATTTTCAGTTTCTCATACCAGAGAAAAGGTACAATATTTACAGATCTGTGACCTATTCATTTCGCTTATGAGTATATACTGAAGGTACATTCATTTGAATATAAATGACTCCAACTTATTTTTTTTATGGCAGAGAAATACTCCATTTTATAGAAAAACCACATCTTCTTTATCTAGTCTCCAGTTGATGGACGTTTGGGTTGTTTCTAAGACTGAGGTATCGCTAACTGAACTGCTATGAACACAGGCTCATGTATGTCACTGTGATATGAATTTTTTTAATTCTTTCATGTACATACCTAGCAGGGGAATCGCAGGGCAGTATTTTAACCATCCAAGTTAATCGGTGGCAGAGCTTGTGCAGTGCTCACTGAGTGCTAGTTGATGCCAACATCAGCACCTCGGTGATAATGTGGTTTGTTTTCTTCCAGATCTACTTACACGTGAGGCTTAGATTTCCTCTTTCATTCTGGTAACATGAAAATGGTGAGAACAACTTGATAGTTTTCACTTAGAAGGGCTTTCAACAGACAAGTTCTGTTACTTTTTGTGAAGTAAGTTGAATTAAGTTTATCCTCAGAGGTTAGCAATTTATTCCTGATTTTTTTAAAATTTCTGATAGCATGATACAATCTCAGCATATGTCAGATATAAGCCAGATGGGTAATTTCTAGGGTAGTTTTACTGCTAATTAAAGGGCTGATTTTTCTCTTTCAAATTCAAGAGCATGAATATATTTATTGTCAAAATATTCAATAGCTGGACAAGCTAAACTGGTCCAGGAAAACCCAATTGGGTATTTTCTCTGTTGTATAACTCTGGTGCTTCTATTTGAGAGAGCTTGGGGAATAGCTGTTAGTAAAAGTATTGATTATAAGTCTGCTGTTTTTAAATAGCTATGTATTAACCCGAAGTTAAATTTCAAGGAAATAAAATTTTGAAAGAAAAAAATCTGAGTGGTAGAACTAGTTTTTTCATTTTCACTTAGGTGCATCATTTTGCTTTACTACAGTTTGAGTGTGGCTGTCAGTCTGCATGAGAAGGGTCACGTGATTAGATCACTCATATTTTGATAAAAGATCATTGCAGGCTAGAGCATGTAGTAGGAATCAATACATATATATAATCTGCTTCTGTAGATTCTTTAAATGTTCAGATATAATCTCATTTTAAATTCAGAAAATGTTTCTTGATGTTTAAAATCTCTCATGGCAGCACCTTAACATGATAAGTAATAAATACATCATTTGATAAGCATTCAAAAAGATATACTGTAATAATGCAAATTACCTTTGAATTGTTTAGATGTTAAAATACGGTATCATACTTGTCCTCCTACATTATGATTTAATATTGTCATTATTAATTTATGTTGAGGAATACACACAGAAGACTTTTGATGGAGCTATTTTTGCTATTTTCTGTTAATTCTCTTTTGATTTTGATTCAGATAATTCATAATACTGAATTAGCTGTAGAGAGGAGTTGCCACTATATATGTCATACCTAAACTTTTATTTTTATCAAATTTATGCACGTGTATGAATTTTGTTAGTAAACATTTAGCCATGATTCTGGTTGAGAAAATTACTTATTAATGCTATTTCATATAAAAATTTCAGACTCAAACTGCTAGCTAGTTTTCTTAACTTTAAAATGAGTCTTTATATATTTACTGAAAAAATGTGACAATTACATGTGGAACAATTTTGTTATCTAGAATTTGACATCATGTACCTTTTTGATATGTCTGGAATTTTTTATTCTTTAAACGGAAAGCCTTAAGATATACTATGATTAATATTGTCATTAAGACTTGAGAACATGCCTGGCATTTCCACCTGTTTTTCAGCGTAGCTCCTTTCCACAGCACTTACTTGATGTCAGGATTGTTTTTGGCTCAGTGACTTATGAACAGTGTTTTTCTGAATTACAGTAATCTGATCTGAGATTTTTTCAGTTACAATGTTATGAAATATTATTTCACCCTGCAAACATCCTGACCTATTTTATAATTTAGTACTGCCTTGCGTTAAGTACCTATAACCACTATAATCTGCATAATGAGTGTGTAATTTGTGTATTCTTATTAGAAAATTTCTTTGAGTAGAATGTAAAGTTTCATTTACTGTTAGTGTAAGTTTGAATTCTGCTGTAGAAGTGGGGAACTCATATTGTACACATATTGCATATGGCTTTTCTTAATGCTAATAAGAATTTTTTTCTGTAAGGTTACCAGAAGCTCTTAGAAATATTTTATTGGTAATTTTAATCTTCTTTTATTGTTCTTCAGTTAATAAACAGATTGTATTCTACTGTCTCATTAGCCTTCAGTAAATGTGTTTCAAAATAGTCTCATTAGCCTTCTGATAAATATCATTTTAATTAAAAATGCATAATTATAGAAGGATCTACTGTTTAGCAATGTAGTAATAATTCTGATTTATTTTATATTATTTTGAATTTTATGGAATTATATATCTATTTCTCATGCAGAATAACTATCTAGTCAGGAGGGCACACGTTTTTGTGTGTTTGCAAAGATCAGAAATCTATCAGCTATTTGGCTTTAATTAATTTGAGTTCACCTTTATCAAAGTCCTAAAGGTGATGCTGTTGTAGTTCTTAAGTATAGTAAGAAAGAATTCAATTTAATAGCTCTTTGTGCTATTTCAGAAAATAGATTTGTTTCTAACAAGATTTTTTTTATAAATGTTGATCCTGTAATGCAGTTGCATATGATAAAAAGTCTTCAGTTCAGCTTTTTGAGCTTTTTTTTTTTTTTTTTTTTTTTGAGACAGGGTCTCGCTTTGTAGTTCAGGCTGGCTCTGAGCTCACTATGTAGCCTAGGCAAGCTTCAAACTCAGCAGTCCTCCTGTCTCTGCCTCCCGAGTGCTGGGATGACAGGCATGAGCCACCACGCCCGGCATTGTGGTATGTGGAATTGATTGTTGGTGGGCGTGAGTCTCCATGCCCAGCATTGTATGTGGTTACCAGGGATCAAACTCAGGACCTTGCGCTTGCGAGGCAGGCGCTGGAACCACTGAGCTAACCCTCCGGGCCCCCTTTGAACATTATTAAAATGACTGTTAGGATATTGCAGGGGGACTGGTTAAGCGAGGTGCTTTCCAGGTAGAAGCAGCTGACTTCGCCCCTGAGCCTTGCCAGTTGTGACTCCAGCAGGACCCTTGGGTCCTTATAATGAAAGCCCCTGCCTTATAGGATGTCTTTGAAAATAAGTGAGTTAATTAGACTTAGTAAACACTAAAATTATTATCATTATCATCATCACAAAAGTCATGAAATATTGTCATAAATATGTTTAATTTTGTTTGGAGTCTTATTTATTTATTTATATTTTTATATGCATGACAGTTATACATTGTTGACTAAGTAGATTATACCATAAGTATACAGAGCTGTAAATTTCCTGTGTGGCTTGAAGGCCAGTATAACCAGCTCACTGAGAAATATTACACAGTTGACATTTAATAAAATTTAATCTGCATGACTTTAACTGGTATGGGTGTTCTGCAATTCTGTTTATCTCTTGAAATTTTCTGCCAACTTACATTATAAGCAAAGATTGATTAAAAATTAGTTTTCAGCTTCCTCTCATCTTCTCTGAAGATGTTGAAAAATGTAACCATCAAGTCTAATTCAGTAAATACCTGTTAGATTTTAACCTGTTATCTTTTTAATGGATACTCCCTACTCCCATGGTTTTAAAAGAAAAACAATGAAACTTAGGAAAATATCACAATTATTAATGGAAGAATGGTAGATCCATTATGCTATATTAATACTCCATGTAGTGTTCATAACAAGACATTTATGTATGTGACCATACAACTTTCCATGCATAGAAATAGTGGTAAGATTCTCAACATATTGTTCATAGAACTGGTTCTGGAGAAGGGATCGGCCCTGTAGGATGTATGGAATAACTTTTCATAATT
>PVIC010019655.1:0-30358 GCA_004025085.1 Thryonomys swinderianus
AAAAAAAAAAAAAAAAAAAGAATAAGTAGTAACCATAAAAACATTTTAGACTGGACCGGAGGATTAGCTCAGTGGTTCCAGCGCCTGCCTCACAAGCACAAGGTCCTGAGCTCGATCCCTGGAAACCACATACAGTGCTGTGCGTGGAGACTCACGCCCACCAGCCATCAATACCACATACCACAGTGCTGGGTGTGGTGGCTCATGCCTGTAATCCCAGCACTCCGGAGGCAGAGACAGGAGGATTGCTGAGTTCGAAGCTTGCCTGGGCTACATAGTGAGCTCAGAGCCAGCTCGAACTACAAAACGAGACCCTGTCTCAAAACAAAAAAAAACATTTTAGACCTTTGAAAATTAAAATTAAGAATAAGTTATGAGGGCTGGAATTTAGCTCAGTAGTTCCAGCGCCTGCCTCACAAGCACAAGGTCCTGAGTTCAATCTGGTAACCACATACAATGCTGGGCGTAGTGACTCACCCCCACCAGCAATCAATACCACATACCACAGTGCCAGGCATGGTGGCTCACGCCTGTCATCCCAGCACTCGGGAGGCAGAGGCAGGAGGATTGCTGAGTTCGAGGCTTGCCTGGGCTACATAGTGAGCTCAGGGCCAGCCTGAACTACAAAGTGAGACCTTGTCTTAAAAAAAAAAAAAAAGAATCTGAACAAGGATGGTTGTGGGGGCCAATTTCCCATGGGGAAGGGAGCAAAGGTTCACTGCCAACTCCATCACAAAGATTATGGGTAGCAGTCAGAGAAAATCATAACTTCATTCTCCTTGGGGCTCTAATTCATTTGCTTGAGCCATGTTTGAGGTCCCACTGTCAACATACCCTGATGGAGAACATGGTGACCCTCTCAGGTGCCTCGATATTGTACCACACGCACAAGTTGTTTTGATTCTGAGCTACCAGGACATCACTTCCAGGAACCCACTGCACGTAGGAGCAGAAGTTGAGGATCATTGTCTTAGAGCAGCTTTCAATATCATACAGATGCAACTGAAAAAGGAGACGCACACAGTACAGTTAGAAGGGAGTGAATGTCTTCTAATTTAAACATTTCTCTAACGATAAAATGACGCACTAGCCAGGTACATGGTGAATTTCAAAGCTTATTGACCTGAAACCCCTGAAGTTTATGCAGAGCTGGTATATCCTAACTCTGATCAAATATGACATCCCAGCACTCGGGAGGCAGAGACAGGAGGATTGCTGAGTTTGAGGCTTGCCTGGGCTACATAGTGAGCTCAGGGCCAGCCTGAACTACAAAGCGAGACCCTGTCTCAAAAAAAAAAAAAAAAAAAAGAAATGACCAAAACAACAGGGAACAAAAATCCAGTGAAGGTCAGACTGTCATTCTTAGAATAATTCTAGGCCAGACTTACCAGCTTGGACTAAAAAACTAAGGCCACAAGACACATTAAATGGTGTGGAAACTTGTGACATGGCTTTCACTGAAATGAATAATCATCAGACTGTCTGTCTCCTAAGATTGAACTTTTTGGTGATAGCATACTGAGAGGACAGTCGCAAAGGGGTAAGGGAGAAACTCTTCAAGCCACTTCCTGTGACTTCAGGTAAGTATGGCTGAACTGTATAGACCAACAGGTCCAGGCCAAAGTCAACTAGGCACAAGGAAGAAGGCTGAGCAAGGAGGTTTCACGAGGACATAGTCTTGTGAGTAGTAAGGGAGACAGCAACTCTCAAACTCCCCTTTTAACTGTAACCATCACAATACAATCTCTTCAAGAATAAAAATGACAGGGCTGGAGGGTTAGCTCAGTGGTTCCGGCGCCTGCCTTGCAAGCGCAGGGTCCTGAGTTTGATCCCCGGTAACCACATACAATGCTGGGCGTGGTGACTCACTCCCACTGGCAATCAATACCACATACCACAGTGCCGGGTGTGGTGGCTCACCCCTGTAATCCCAGCACTCGGGAGGCAGAGACAGGAGGATTGCTGAGTTTGAGGCTTGCCTGGGCTACATAGTGAGATCAGAGCCAGCCTGAACTACAAAGCGAGACCCTGTCTCAAAAAAAAAAAAAAAAGAATAAAAATGACAGTTTTATCGTACTGGATACAAAGACTATTGATTCTTTTGTATCTTCCACTATGCTCAATAGCCAATCACAGTGATGGCAGCGAACCTATGGCACACATGTCACAGCAGGCTTTTTGTGTCACTGAACACTCTAAAAGGCTCACCATCCCTGGCCTATACAATGAAGAAATTATATTCTGTAGTGCCTCCTACAAGTTTGTGTCACACCCTCTGTGGACCAGCCAAGGCCTCAGACCCTAGTAATCCTTACACGAAGTTTCCGGTCCCTGAAGAGGAGTTTGTGCCCAGTCTCATTGAGCTCCAGCCAATCCACACGGCTCTCATGGCTGATAGTACCAATGTTGTAGCCACCAATCAGATCCACTATCAAGAAAAGGAGACAGTGTTAAGGCAATAGACGGGGCATAAGGTAGTCTATAAAAGCGATCTTACAATCCTTCACTGGACCTTAAGAACACTGCACAAATCTGGAGTGCGTCACTAGAAAACCACAACATAACTTCTCTGGGATGCTTAAGATAATGAGTCTTTTCTAGAATGGTAGATGGTTTCGTTTAATTCTGGTCCAGATGCATCAGAATCTGATGTGACTAAGAGGGTTGCGTCTGCCTCAAAGGTCACAGCTACCAAACAAGTAGCTTCTGCTACTTATGAAATCTTCTGGAAGGCAGCACTGAGCACATTAGGGAGGAGGAGGCTGTGGCACACAGATGACCTTAATCACCTCTGTTCCAAGGAGTGACCCGTACATTTGGGTGCCTGTGGCAAAGAGCCCTGACAAAACAGCAGAAGCCTCTAACTAAAGTTAGCTTGACCTGCACAGAGCATAAACATTTTAGTTATGTAGGAGTCTTGTGGACAATGTAAGAAATGACTTGGGTGTGGTGGTGCACACCTGTAGTTCAGCACTCTGGGAGGCTGAGGTAGGAGAATCCAAGTGCAAGCCCAGCCTGAGGCAACTTAGTTATTTAGCAAGACCCTCAAAATTAAAAATTAATTAATTAAAAAAGGGATGAAGATGTAGTTCAGTGCAAAGGCCCTGGGCTCAAGCCCAAGTGCCTCAAAACGAAACAAAAAAGAAAGAGAAGAGAAATGGTATTTAAAGCAGACCACTCATAGTTGGATGCTTTCAGGGAGACTTCTGATTGAGTTTATCCACAACTCTTTTTTCTTTGTCTGTTTCTGTTTTGAGATAGAGTCTCACCTTGTAGTTCAGGCTGGCCTTGAACTCACTATGTAGCCCAGGCAGGCCTCGGACTCACAGCGCTCCCCTGTCTCAGTCTGGGATTACAGGTGTGTTGTCATTACATCTGGAGATTCAAAACTCTTATTGACATATGTTATTAATGAGCAAGCACCTACTTCTGTTACACACACACACCAAAAAAAACTCCTAAATGACAGCTAATGCCTAGTTTGGCAAGATTTTGGCAAGATAAATGTGAACAGAAATTTTCTTTTTAATTAAAATAAATGTGGCAGGCTGGGGATTTAGCTCAGTGGTTCCAGCATCTGCCTCACAAGCACAAGGTCCCAAATTCAATCTCTGGTTAAAAAAAAAAAAGATTGGGCCAGGGATACAGCTCAGTGGTGCTGTGACATTTTTACACCCCAATTATAAGTAGAATTAAAGGATCCTGGAGCTACAATAACCCTACCACTGTGAACCCTGAAATTGTATACAAGATTATGTGTGCGTTTTTATCTTCTTGGGATAAGGTCTGTGGCTTTCAGAGGGGCCGGTGGCCAACAGTGGTTGACAAAACTCTTGGCATTATATACATATGGTAAGGGAAGGAGTGGTGGCACACGCCTGTACCCCAGCACTCTAGAAAGCTGAGACACAAGGGTTGTAAGTCCAAGCTCAGCCTGGGTGAGACGGTCTCAAAGTAAAAAATCAAAAAGGGGAGGGGATGTAGCTCACCCTGGCTTTAATCCCTAGTACCACAAAAAAGGGGGAAAAGAAGACAGAAAGAGTGAGAAAGATCTACAGAGTGAATGGACTTGTTCAGTCTCCTAGCTATTGCCACTAGAATCTCAGGCCTCTCAGTCTATTACATCCCTCTGCCAGCACCCTGTCGTGAAATACAATATTCACAAATGGAAAATCATCTTATGAATAGGCCCATACGTATTTGGAAACTTGACTTATGTCATAGATGGCCCTACAAATCGGTGAATGAAGAATGAAATTTCAATAAATGGTCAAATATATGGAAAAATAAAATTAAATCCCTACCCACATTATACATAAAAATAAATCCCAGGCGGAAACCAAAGTTTAAAAATGTTAAAATAAGGAAGGAATAGGGAAGGATTTCTTAAGTAAGACCTCAGAAAATCACGAACTCTTTTTTTTTTTTGAGACAGGGTCTCACTTTGTAGTTCAAACTGGCCCTGAGCTCACTGTGTAGCCCAGACAAACCTTGAACTCAACAATCCTTCTGTCTCTGCCTCCTGAGTGCTGGGATTACAGGCGTGAGCCACCACGCCCGGCACTGTGGTATGTGGTACTGATTGCTGGCAGGTGTGAGTCACACACCCAGCATTGTTGTATGTGGTTACCGGGAATTGAACTCAGGACCTTGCGCTTGCGAGGCAGGTGCCGGAACCACTAAGCTAAATCTCTGGCCCACAAACTTTTTTTTTAAGGTGATAAAATGGACTACATTCAAAGTGTCTGAATGCTAAAAGATGTCCCCCCACCTCAAAAAAAAAAAAAAGGAGAGAGAGAGAGGAGAGAGAGAGGGAACAAGACAGGCTGAGGCAAAACATCTGCAAAGACAAGCCCATCCGAAGCTACATATGCAGTTACAAAGAACCTTGAATCATTAAGGAAGAGACAAGCCGACTTCGAAAAGGGGTCAGGGGGAAGGAACTGGCAATTCAAGGAAGAGGAAATCCAAAGTGGTCAGTAAATAAATAAAATTGATGAAATGTCATTTCACCACATCTACCAGTGAGCCAAATTATGAGGTCAGGTGATTTCAGTACTGGGCAGACCGAGTCCAATTAAGCAATGGGAAAGCTAACTGCTGGGGGATGTGTGAGTTGGTATAATCTCTTCAGAGAGCAATTTGGAAATATTTAGTGAAGTTGAAAATAGGTCTATGATTCAGCAATTCTACTCTAGGTATTGACTTTAGAGAAATGAATCACTGTAACAGCAAAAAAAAAAAAAACAACCTCAATGTCCATCAATAAGAGAAAAGATAAAAGATCGAATGCAAATATAACAAAATGTTAGGCTTTGAAAGACCAAGGTATCATTATTGTTAATAGCTAGCATTTATTAACTGCTTGTTTTCTACATAGTGTTTTTTTTTGTACCAGGCACTGGTTAAGGTGCTTTTCATGTGACATAGGTACTGTTTTTGTTTCCATAATGTGAATGAGGAAATGGAGGAACAGAAGAGTTAAGATCACACAAGTTACAAATAGAGCAGGACGGTTTAACTCCCAGCCACATTCTTTTCTTTTTTAAGGAGGAAAGATTTATTTCAGCATACACACAGTCCATCTTAACAGCTACCCTATATATTATTTGGTATACCTTTATTTTTTTTTTTTGAGACAGAGTCTCGCTTTGTAGTTCAGGGTGGGCCTGAGCTCACTATGTAGCTCAGTCAAGCTCACTCACAGCAATCCTTCTGCCTCTGCCTCACGAATGCTGGGATTACAGGCATGAGCCACCATGCCCAGCACTGTAATATGTGGTACTGATTACTGGTGTTTGTGAGTTACCACACTGGGTATTGTTGTATGTGGTTGTGGTTACCAGAGACCTTGCACTTGCTAAGCAGGTGCAGGAACCACTGAGCTAAATCTCTGACCCCTGCTAGTTTGTCTTTTGTAACTAATAATAGCAGAAACTTTTTCATTTCACAAGCATTTGTATTTATAAATATTAGGGTTTTTTTTTTTTTTTTTTTGCTTTTTGGAGACAGGGTCTCGCTTTGTAGTTCTGGCTGGCCCTGAGCTCACTACGGTGCCCAGGCAAGCCACCGCGAACTCAGCAATCCTCCCGTCTCTGCCTCCCGAGTGCTGGGATTACAGGCGTGAGCCACCACGCCCAGCATTATATGTGGTTACCGGGGATTGAACTCAGGTCCTTGCGCTTGCAAGGCAGGCGCCGGAACCACTGAGCTAACCCTCCGGCCCTTTTTTTGCTTTTTTTGAGACAGGGTCTCACAATACAGTTCCTCACAGTGGTGATCCTCTTACATGCTTGGATTATAGGAGTGCACCACCAATCTTGGCTTACATATTTTTATCATGAAAAATTTCAAGCATAGAAAAAAACACAGAGTGCTTGACTGAGCTACATAGTGAGCTTAGAGGCAGCCTGAACTGCAAGGTCCCATTTAGATTCAAACAGTCTGTGGTTCTAACCAACACTTTGGGAGGCTGAAGCAAGATCACCTCAAATCTGAGGCCAGGCTGGGCTGCACAATGAGTTCAAAGCCAGTCTGAACTACACAGTAAGTTGGAATTACACAGTCTGAACTACACAGTAACTCCCTGTCTCAAAAAACAAAAAAAGAAAGGAAAGCAAAACAAAACATGGCTTTACAGTATAAATAGGAGACTTTATAAATTTGCTCATGATTCTTCACTACTGTTCAAATATGCCAGCCCTGAGATACATGCTAAGAGAACATGGTAATTATATGAATAGGTCTCTCTAATTACATCTGTGTCTATATCACATGTTTAAGTTTAGACATATGCGTATGGACTGAAACATTTTACACATCCACTGTAATAATAGAGTTATGTATTTATTTAATACCTCTCCGATTCCTGAACACAAAGCTGTACTATGGAATAGTACAGATAGAGGCCTCTATTTTGTTATGAAAACTCTGAGAGAGTCTTACCTACAGCAACAGTCTTCATGTCAACAAGATAAGCCAACTTCTTATTATCTTCCACTCCCTGCTGATGCCGCTCATTAATTCGGACGCTGAAACACGAAAGGTGAGGTAACGCGAACGCGCTTAGTCTAGCACTTCACTGAGGGTTCTGAAGTGGCACATGGGATGCAGTCTTCAGATGAACTGAAGGACACAGAATTTGCAAGTCCGAAGGGATCCTTCTGATTACCCAGGTTTCGGAGAGCCTCGCAAGGTTACCTGATGAGGTGAGGGTTCATGAACTCAGTGCGCACAGAACCCAAGGTGTCGTTGCTCCCGTATTCCACCAGGGTCAGCTCTCCCGCGTTGAAGATCATGCACACCTGGGGAAGGACAGGCAGGCAGCTGAAGGGAAGCGGCGCAGGGAAATGGGCTGCAGCTCAAGATGGCTCCTAGCTTTTCTCTGCCTATTTCTCCCCCTGACCCTTTGCGGCTCACCCTCCTGACGCACAAGCGAACTGGGGCTGAGAGAGCGATGGTGAATTAAACTATACTCACATTCTCATTTTCAAAGAAATACTTTTCATTGCCACCAGATCCCTGCCAGGCTATCTGTAGAGGGAAGAAAAGGCAACAAGGTGGATAATTATCTGAGACAAAGCTGAAGGAATTCCAAGTAGAAGGCTGAGAGATCAAGTGTAGGGTGGTTGTGGCATCATACAAGAGGCACTATGCCAAATTTTTGTCTTGGTCCCTGTTTCTGAGACGGCACAAAAACAGTCCCAACTATGGTGAAGATCCTCCAGGATTTGAAACTTCTCACTGCTTGAAACCAGGACCCAGACATCAGAATGTTAGAGCTTCCTGTGGATATCTGACCCGCAGAGTCCCTGGGTCCCAGGATGCTCCCTCTCCACCCTCCTGTCCTCGGCTCCTACCTCACTGAGGCGATTTGTGTTCAGGTCCCCCAGCAGCAGCGTATCTGATGTGTGAGCCACCAAATAGCGTTCCTTTCCCAGGATTTTCACCTCTTCCACTTCATAGCCATAGTGAGACTTGAGCACCACCCGGGTCCCTGATGACAGGTTCTTCACAATCACCTTGAGAAGGGACAAGTCTGAGACTCCGAGGCTTCCCAGGCAAAGGACAGTGAGCACGCTGTGCCCTTCACCCACTTCCATCGTGCTAAACATACTCAACTGGTTTCTGCACCTTGGCTGGGACACTGTTGATAACCTTACATTTACTATCTGTGAAAGGGCCAGAGTGTATATAGCTCAGTGGCACTGCACCTGCCCAGCAAGTGCAAGGTCCTAAGTTCAATCCCCAGTACATGAAAGAGAAAAAAACAAAACCAGAACAAAACTACCCATATGTGAGAATTTTTCATGTATTATCTCTTTTGCTGTTCAGAACACATATGATTCTAGAACCATGACGGCCACCCTTTTAGCAATGAGCACTCAAACCCCATCTATTTATTGCAAAGTGCTAATACCGAAAGTAAACCTGAATAGAGGTTCTACTTTAGAAAATGCAACCCTAACATCTCTTGCTTTTAAAAAAAACACATGCGTGCCATAGGTTCATCACCAGTGTTCTAGGCCAATTAACTGCGTGAAACCAACAACTCTGTGCTCCTCAGCTCTTCGTACAAAATTTGACACTGATTATGATGGAGGACAGTATTATTTTTAGCATGCTGTGTCTTTGCCATGATGACTTCATCGCTTGGGGACAATGCCTTATAGATAATTGGCTTTGGGGCCGGAGATTTAGCTCAGTGGTTCCGGCGCCTGCCTCGCAAGCGCAAGGTCCTGAGTTCGATCCCCGGTAACCACATACAATGCTGGGCGTGGAGACTCACGCCCACCAGCAATGAATACCACACACCACAGTGCTGGGTGTGATGGCTCATGCCTGTAATCCCAGTACTCGGGAGGCAGAGACAGGAGGACTGCTGAGTTTGAGGCTTGCCTGGGCTACATAGTGAGCTCAGGGCCAGCCTGTCCTGCAAAGTGAGACCCTGTCTCAAAAAAAAAAAAAGAAAAGAAAAAGATAATTGGCTTTGTATTCATGATGCCTAGCAGAGCTTATACATAATAAAGAATAATGTTTCTGGAAAGAATAAAGTGAGAGGGAAAATAAGAGAACCCAAAGATAAAGAAAAAAAAAGATAGAGGTAAAGAAAAAACAAGGGCTCAGGAAATGAGAAATTAGGTTGCAGTCCTAAAACAACAGAGTGCATGTGCGATCCTGCAGATCAACTTGGCAGTGGACGGTGGATGAAGTTTTAAAGCAGGGAGCTGAAGCAGGATGTGACCCCTTCAGCCCAGTGCTGACATTTCCTCTGATGGGCTGGAAGAACTACAGCAGAGGGATGAAGGTTAAATTCAACACCACGGCTGCAGCCAGTGGGTAGGAAAGTTTTACAAGGATGAACAGACCACGCAAGATCCCAGTGCAGCAGGCTGTCGGCGGCTCACCTGGCTGGGCCCCACATAGGTCAGCTCGAACTTATTCTTGTAAATGCTCCTTCGCAGGCAGCAGTCAAACTGTTCCACTGCACCACAGAGCGTGCCCTGGAAGTAAAAATGATAGCATAAAAGGTTACACACACTGCACACTGGCATGAAGAGAGTATATAGTGACCTACTCAAATTCCGGGCTCTGGAATTTAAAGAAGAGCTGGCATCTTTGAAAGTACTGAAAGGGAAGAGGTGGCAGTCACAGGACTCAAGGGCACGACACGTGGATGGGAAAATGAGGGAGAAGTCAGCTTTGCCTATACAGCTCTGTCCCTTGTGTGGCCTCCAGTTGAGTATAAATTCCTCTTATACACTCAATTTCCAGTTTGAAATCAAGGAAAGGCAAGACTCTCTATTGCCAAGGAAGTGTGCTTTCGGAGAAGCAGGATTTTTCCTAAGTCACCAATACCGAAAGGCATTATGGGTGACCCGGGTGACCTACTGCGCAGAGTCGTGAGCCATCCCGCTTCCAGGCCAAGGCAGTGACGGTGTATAAGTTGGCAATCTCCTTGGGCTTTGCCTCTTCCCAGATGCTTCTCCGAGGACTCCAGTTGAGCACCCGAAGTCTGAAACAAGGTAGAGGGCTTTTAGAAGAGATGGAGGCTCAGCAAAAGTGTGAAAATAAGTCTCTGACAGAAATTAGATTTACTGTATCAGAGAAGGAAGGGAGAACAAGCAAACAAATAAGCTGGCTGGTTTAGCAAAAACAAAAGGAGCAAAGGAAGCTGGGAAAATCAAGGCCAAATCAAGTGAAATAAGTGATGGGAGAGGAGAACACAAAATATCAGGACAAGTGAGACAAACTGTCAGAAACAGACAAACATGGGAGAAGACAAACAATAAGAGTTAGAGAAGAAACATATGAGACCTAAAAGCAGAGGAAACAGAAAGACAGGACTGGCAAAGCTGGGGTAAAGCATCCTTCAAAGAACTGATGGAACTCAGGAGGCTGAGGCAGAATTGGTGTGAGTTTGGGACCAGCCGGGGCATCAAAATGAGCTCAAGTCAGCCTGAATTACAGAGCAGGATCCTCTCTCAAAACAACAACAAACAAACAAACAAACAAAAAACTGATAGGACCCAGGCCCTCACTGTTTATCTGCTGTTACATTCATTCATTCATTCATTTATTCGCTTACTCAAGCACTGATTATCTATTATGTACAAGATGCTAATCTAGGCACTGGAGATAAAAAATAATCAGTAGGAAGTGATAACATATTGTGATAAACTCCAAGCCAGTAATCTCAAAGAAGCAACAGGAACACATAGGAAGTGGGGATGACTTTTGCTGTGGAATCGTTAAGAGAAGCACACAGTCAAAACCACACGTATGACATGTTTAAAACGGCCAGCCGACCCATGGAGTGGGGAGAGGGAGGAAGAAAGGGGGGAAACACAACCAGGGAATCCCTGAAACTACCCTTCATTTTGTCCAGGCTCCTCCCCTGGCTGAGAACACTGAGTAAAGCAGAGTCTTCACAGGGAGGGCACCTACCTGTCATAACTTCCCAGGACAACAGACTGGCCCCCAGGACTCGCTGCGGCTGTGGTGAACTCCCGCTCCTGCGGGTCACGGCTGTAATCGAATGTCTGAAGCACGTGGCCTTCCTTTCCATAGGCCACAATCTTCCGGTCACAGCCAGCGGCCACAATGCTATTGGCTGCCCAAGCCAAGGCATAGGGTGGGCACGGGTGGTTAACCAATTTCCCCTAAAACAGAAGTAAAGGGTTTCAGTCATACTCTTAGGACTCCATCCCACCAATTCCTCATTCCAGCACCTGATGCATCCATACTGCCTGTGATATCCTGCAGAAATCTTCCAACAACCCTCCCAACACACCCTCATCTTGAGAGTTCCTCTTTTTGCTTCATGCACCCACACATCTCTACGCACTTGGTGGCCTCATCTATAAAGATCCCAAGATAAGAGTGTGTTGGAGATGTCCCATATGTACCTAGGAAAGTCACCCAAGAGGAGACGTCCTACACATTAACTGACACTGGCTAAGCCCACACACTTTTTGGCTCCATTTTCTTTTTTTTTTGGCTACATTTAATCAATTATCATACAAATAACTCATAATGTCAATGATTTAAGCAACACTGAATTATATCACATAAAACATCATTTTCATTTTTATCTCCATTTTTCCTTTCCAGAGTGAGCAGTTAATTTTTTCCCATGAATTTATATTTTTAAATTGTTTTCTACATAAATGAGAATAATCTTCATTTCTTGTTTGCTTCAGCATCTTTACTCCCTTTGTCCCAAGGTCCGCTCCGCTTGAATCATCTCTTTCTATAAACAGCAGGCCGCGTCAACTGTCTCCCTGGCCAGGGTCTCGCCCCTCCCATTGCTCCCCTAGTGCCCCTTCTCAGGAAGGCTCCTGTGATTTGAACATCATTTATTCAAACCTGTGACTCCCCGGAGCCTTCATCATCGAAGAAATACCTAACAATGGTACCATCCGCATGACCAGAGAGAATTCCTTTCCCAGAGCAACTGAACAAGGGGGAAGGAGGGAAAGAGAGGGAGAGACCATTTATTTCATCGCTCAAGAAAGTCCCCTTAGTGCCGGACGTGGTGGCTCACGCCTGTCATCCCAGCACTCGGGAGGCAGAGACAGGAGGATTGCTGAGTTCGCGGCGGCTTGCCTGGGCACCATAGTGAGCTCAGGGCCAGCCTGAACTACAATGCGAGACCCTGTCTCAAAAAGCAAAAAAAAAAAAAAAAGAAAGTCCCCTTTTCCGTCAAACACTACCCCACCCAGGTTCTCACTACCAGCCTCCCCGCCTTTCATGCTGCGGCTGCCCAGACCTCCCCAGCGCTCTTTCCCGACCCTTCTTACTCACTTTGTTGTCAGTGACACCACATAAGAGTCTATCCCGTAAATGGTAGATGACTTATTAGTTTTAGTGTTTGCTAAACGAACCTGAAAATGGGAGGATGGATACAAGTCTGGTTAGGCTGTTTTCAATTTCACCCAGACCCTAAAACAGATGGAAAAAAAAAAAAACCCAAAACACAAAAAACTGGTCTGCATACATTATCCCCTCATAAACAACTAGGCTCTAAGAGAGAAGGCGAACCACCCTCCTGTGTCCAGACCCCTGTCCGCTCCAGCACCTCCCCTGTGTGTCCCTTCCCTTCCTTACCTTGCCTTCTGCCAGTCCAAAGACAATGACGTGCTCTGCAGGCCACTGCAGACAGGTCACAGCACTCTGCGGGCGAAACATGTTGACGAGGCTCGTATCTATGCGGTTTAGCACATTTAGGAAAACCCGGACACCCCCCACACATACTACTATCCCCTCTTCTCTGGGGAAGGAGAGAGGATGGGCACAACCGGGCTGTTAGCAGGAGAGCAGATAATGCCGAGCAGCAGCAAGGGTGGCACCACCCCTCAGTAGGAAAAGCCCCACTCAGACTCCTGGCCGAACTCTAAGCAGATGTCGGACACATGCTCGGGCATCTCAGGGGCTGGTCTGAACTTTACCGTCTGGAGGAACTTGTTGCAGATGACTTTCTTGTCACCCCTGCCAAACAACAGTAAGGTAAGCACATTACATAAACTGCCTGAAGGAGTCAGAGAGGGGGAGAAAGACCAGGGACCTTTTCTGATCCTTTGTTCTCTGCAGGAGCCTGGAAAGGAGACAACACGGGTGCCGAGAAGCTCAGAAACACAGCAAAGATGCAGCATCTCCGCTGACCTGACCGCTTCCTCCGGGTTGGCACCGCAGAGCACATGGGACAGGCAGTGGCAATAGCCACACATTCCGGAAAGTCCACCTTCCCCCCACACCACACCGGGGCGTTCCTCAGGCTTTCCTGTCTTCGGGGGCCATCTCGCCTCCCAGTCCTGCTCCTCACCAATCCTCTCCAATCCTGTAGACATAGATGATGTTGTCCGTCTGTCCTATGGCAATTTTCGTGGAGTCTGGAGAGAAGGCCATGCCCTTGACCATGTAGCTCTTCCTGCCATACTACAAGTAAAGAATAAAAGAGATCATGAAAGCACATGAAGTTCGATCCCCAGTACCACACACACACACAAAAAAAAACCATGAAAGTGAAAGGAAGGAAAGACGTATGTGCAGGCAGAGATTTATTCAGAGAAAAGCAGAAGTGGGTTGAGACATCTTCCAGGTTCTTGAGACCCCACCAACGGGTCAAGGGAGACTGGGGTGCTCTTCACCTTCGAGTCAACTGGTTTGGTGGAGAATTTATCCCTCCGCTCCCCATGTTCATCATACAGCAACACCACTCGGTCCACTGAGCAGACAGCAAATTTGGCATTGTTGTGGGACCAGGCCATGCAGGTCACCTTGGCAGCTCCATCCTGCAGAAGCACAGGGGTAAAATAAACCCTGATTCTGGTCTAGAATGCCAAAGGCATGTACAGTTTTGTGACTCTGTTCCATTTTCTTCCTGTCACAGTCTTCTTCTTCTTCTTCTTCTTTTTATATTTTTAGTGAAAGATTCTGGTGCCCATCTTGGACTCTGAAGCCATCAGAACACGGAGTAAGAACGGCGTGCCTTGAGACTCAGAGTGTAGACACACTAATTCAACCACACCAGGGTATCTTCACAGTGGCCCCTGTTCCCTCGGCATCTCAGATTTGCAACTGAAATAAATCCAGTTGTTCCAGTAAGTGTTAGTATTTAGCTATTTATTCAGTTAATATATTTCTGAATACCTTACTGAGAAGAGTAGTTGGCCAGGGGCTGAAAGACAAAGAGAAAAATATAGGTCCTGTCTCATAATCTAATAAGATGGGAAAAGACATAAGGGAGAAAAACATGCAGGGAGAGCTAAGATGCAACACATATGTACCAGCTCTCCATGAAGAATGTACACATTATATAATGCAAAAATGTACTGGTAAATCTTTTTTTTTTTTTTTTGAGGCAGGGTCTCATTTTGTAATTCCGGATGGCCCTGAGTTCACTATGTAGCCCAGGCAAGCCTTGAATTTAGCAATCCTCCTGTTTCTGCCTACCTAGTGCTGGGATTATAGGCTTGAGCCACCACGAGGGGCACTGTATATGTGGTACTAATTGCTGGTGGGCCTGAGTCACCACACCTGGTATTGTTGTATGTGGTTACTGGGGATAGAACCAGGGACCCTGCACTTGCTAGGCAGGCCCCGGAACCACTGAGGTCAATCTATAGCCCTGTACTGGTAATTCTGTAACACAGAGAAATACAGCAGGGTGTAATGGCACAGGCCTATAAACCCAGACCTTGGGAGGCAGAGATAGGAGAATCAGCACAAGATTTCAAAGCCAATCTAGGGTAGGTAGTGAGTTCAGGGCAGTCAAGATATTGTCTCAAATAAATAAATAAATAAACAGAAGGGCTGGAGATTAGCTTAGTAGTTCTGGCAATGTCCCTAGTTGATCCCCAGTAACCACATACAACAATATTGGGCGTGTTGACTCACACCCACCAGCAATCAGTACCACCTACTACAATGCTGGGCATGGTGGCTCATGCCTGTAATCCCAGCACTTGAGGCAGAGGCAGGAGGGCTTCTGAGTTTGAGGCTTGCCTGAGGCTACATAGTGAGCTCAGGGCCAGCCTGAACTACAAAGGGAGACTCTGTCTCAAAAATATAAACAAACAAACAAACAAACAAACAAATGGGAAGGAAAATACAAAGTGCTATGATAATTTGGAGAAGCCTGACATGATGAAATTAAGCTTCAAAGAATGAATGCAAATGCTGGGTGTGGTGGCTCACGCCTGTAATCCCAGCACTGGGGAGGCAGAGACAGGAGGATTGCTGAGCTCGCAGCAGCTTGCCTGGGCACCATAGTGAGCTCAGGGCCAGCCTGAACTACAAAGCCAGACCCTGTCTCAAAAGCAAAAAAAAAAAAAAGAATGGATGCAGTGGAGAATTACCTGTGATTGAATGACTAGCATGCTCACGAGCAAGGTCTGGTCAAGAAACTGTAATTTACTCTTGCTGAAACTACCTTGTAAATAAGTAGCAGCATAAAAGAGGATAGACTGGAGACATCTTAGGAAGGACCTCTAAAGCCAGGCTAAGCAGTTCCCTAAATAATTAGTAGGAAAGAAGCAGACAGTGCAAGCTTTGGAATGAGTAAAATAATTAAAATAGAGACTTAGGTTGAGCGAAGGCACCCCACTTAAGTGCCCACTCCATGTAAGCATAGACACGATCACTCCCTGGGTAAATTATTCTAACCATGTCTGTCCCTCCCACCACCACCTCTGGTCTGCTATGGTTCTGATACTAAAGGTTTCCCTACTACAAATTTAAAACTTGAGCTTCTATACCAATTGACTGATTCATCCATTACCTGGGATTTAGATTGGTGGTTTAAACTATTGTTACTTTTTACTCTGAGTCAACTATCTCCAAAGTCAGAAGTCAAAAGGCTTTTTTCACCCAAATCCTCAAACCAAAGCCAGAAAATAATCACACCACAACAGCTGTCACCCTCTAATTCTTCAAGACATCAGGTAAGAAGGGTTGTAGGCTCCCCATCAGCCTTGGCTGATCATCCTGCTTCCTCGCTATGCTCAATCCTGGGCACCTGGCTGCCCTGCATCATGACATCATCTTATTTTGAGGGACTGAACCAGGATGCCTTTTCCAATTTTTCCATTACAGCAAAGCAATTTTTAAATTACAGATGCAGGGGCGGCTTACTGAACAAGGAGCGCAACTCTTTGTTCAAATTTCCTTTATTCTCCAAGTGAGTGCCACATCCTCTGTGAAGCCTTAATGAGTTCCATAATCAATTCATTCTTCTTTCTCTACAATATATATCACATTGGACTGTCATGAGAATGAAATGAGATAGGGAATAGAGCGAGAGCGACTAACCTTTAACAAACACTGCCCTGTGGTAGGCATTTTGATAAGTGTTTGACTCCATTACCTCACTTTACCTTATAATTCTGGGCTATATGTTATTATTATGATGCCCCTTTTATAGATGGGGAAACTGAGGCACAGAAAGTGCCTCAGTTAATTAAGTAATGTGACCATGTTTATATGCAGTCCATAAGTGGCATAATCAAGACTTAAATTACAAATGTCTGACTCCACAAATCACAATCGTAATGTCTTTACTTATGCTGCCCTGGTATGCACTGAGCACTCAACTATGCAGATATTCTTAGCTTTGTGTTAGCCTATTCGTTCAAAACAATTTTTTTTGAGACAGGGTCTTACTATATAGTTCAGCCTGGCCTTGAGGTGATGTTTTGTTTTCATCTAAACTGATCTTCAGGAAAGACAGTTTTCACACTGGTAAATACACTCTAAATGTCACAAGAACTGTTTTATCCCTCAACAAAACAACCAGCCCCTAAAGAGAGGGGACACTATCCTTTTCTTACACTCTTCGTGGTGTCTATGACCAGATGCAGCACATATCTCTGAGCATTTACTGACGAGATTAAAAAGCAGCTGGGCACCTAAATTCCAGTCAGCCTGGCCCTTAAATCACTATACAGCACAGGCTGGCTCTGAACTCATAGCGATTGTCCTACCTCAGCCTCCTCAGTACTCCTTTCAATTTTGAATGTCCCTTTCACTCGTCTATCAGTTTTTACAGTACTTTTCAGTTTACAATGCTCTTTTGGGCATACTACCCGATCTAACTCTCTTCCAAATTGTCAAAAATGCTATTATTACTACTTCCATTGTCCAAAATGTTGAAAGGGATTGTGCGATAAAGGGTAAAGTCAGAGATATCAGGTTATTTAGTTAATGAGGCCTTTAAGTCTGGTCTTTACTTCACCCCCACCTTTTCTACACTGCGTTTCAGAACCTCTCCCCTAGTAAGTCTCATGCAACAAACCATCAGAATGAAGGTTCAGTCTTCTGCCTTTCTTTTTAGGCACTCAACCTAAAGTGCTTAGTTTACGCAGTCATCCGGGTGCTTTCCAATCCCTCAGAGCACCAGCACTGAACCTAGTACCCAACTGATGCATGAAATGTAATGAAAGCTACGCTCACCAGTAATCTACCTCGCCTAATGAAAGCTCAAATCAACGGAGCGGGGTAAGGATCATCACAGTATCCTTTACATTCCCCTGCACACAGCTAGCGCTCAGCACTGCAAAGTTCAGTTCCTCCACTTTTCTGGCAACTTATGGCGGTTGGGGGAGGAATGGGGTGCTCAACTCCTCACCTGAGGGCTCAGCAGGGTCCTCAGGTGCTTCAACTGCATGACGCGCACCTGTCTCTCAGACGCTAGACAGCGACAACTCCCTCAGTTACCCGGACAACCCGCCAAGCGGCGGCCGGCCGCTGACGCAAACGCGACCTGAACGCAACACACGCCGCAAGGTCACGTCTTGGGTTCACGGGGGCGCAAACAGAACGTGCGCAAACGTATTGAGAAGTAGGGCGGGCCTACGTGACGCTTAAGAGATCCTCCCCTCGACCAATCCCGTCGTTGTATGCAAACCCCAAACCAAGCCACGCCCGCAAGGTCGTCGGCAAACTCCGGGTCCTACGTAACCCGGAATCGTCTTTCTTGCTCATTGACGTAGGGACGTCAGTGTAGCTCAGCATTCATTCCTCAAACTCTGGGCGGAGGGGGAGGGGGGAGGCCGGACAGCCGTTGCTCTGATAGGCTGAAGCAAATGACAATCTTGAAACCAAATAAGTTATATGACTTGCATGGAATCACAAGGGTGTTACGGACAGTTTACAGCGAGTATTAAGTGTGTGTCTACCTGGTTCTACACCAAATGATCATTCATTATATTGTTCAATAACCTTTTGAAAGGGAAAATTATTATTATTAGTCCCAATTTACGCAACGGGAGATGCAGGATTAGAAAGACCTTGTCAAAGTAAGGGTAGACTGTAAAACGTGAAACTGGATTCAACCCAGAGCTGGAAGATTTAGATGCCCAGTATGTTCTTTCTTAAGTCTTAGCCAGCTGTCTCCTTGCCGGCCAGCTCTAGCCCATAACATTCCTGTCAAGAAACGATGGGTTCCAGAGTCTGAGAGAGAAGTGTTTTGGAACCAATGGCCAGGGAAAGGTATACTACTTGGACACTGCATAACAGTGAGTTAAAGACTGCTGCTTAGGTTGGGGTGCTTGTGTGGTCACAGGGCAGGGCAGACCATAGCGTGGCTTGCTTGACAGGTTTAAGTCTTGCGATACTTGGGGTTGGAGCTTGATCAAATAAAAACAGAGATAATGGCTTCTTGCTCTTTGTTTGGCTTGGAGTCCCTTTCAGAACTTTTGGTCTAATTTCTTTAAGGGAGTATATTTCTGGTAACATACCAGACAGATTAAAATACAGAGAAGAAATTATTCAAAAGCCTCCTCTGGACCACCTGAGGTGGGAAGGCCTGTAACCCTCCCAGATTCTAGGTCCAGCAGCCTCTCTCCACATGGTTTCTAGTGTCATCAGTTCCATCTCTGACGACACCAACTCCCTCTTGGAAATTAGGAAAAAGTAAAGGGCAGTCCGTTTTTAATATACTTTATTTTTTGAGACAGGGTCTCACTTTGTAGTTCAGGCTGGGCCTGAACTCACTATGTAGCCCAGGCAAGCCTCAAATTCACAGCAATCGTCCTGCCCTCTGCCTCTGCCTCCCGAGTGCTGGGCTGAGCCACCACGTGGCATTGTGGTATGTGGCACTGATTGCTGGTGGGCCTGAGTTACAACGCCCAGCATTGTTGTATGTGGTTACTGGGGATCAAACTCGGGACCTTGTGCTTGCAAGGCAGATGCCCAAATCACTGAGCTAAATCCCTGGCCAAGGACACTCCTTATTTTCATAGAAAACAAATAGGCTTCAGAGCCAAATTATAGTTCCTTTGTCCCAATCTCTCAATTTTATTGCCAGAATCTTTCTCTGGATATGGTGGCAGATGATGATTATAAACTCATTTATGGATTACAATTATTATTGCTTTTATGAACAGAGACAGAGATGAAGATGAAAAGGAAAACAAAGGCAGGAAGAACAGTCATGGGACACACAGGATAGAAGCACGTGGCAGTGAGGGATCCATGGGTGTAGCTGCTCCTTGCTCCCAAGACACTGCTCAGTCCTTTTCTAGACCATTTGCCCAAGGTTGATGGAAGAAGAGTCAGGAGAATTAACGGTGGGGAGTTTGGCTACTGACGGAAGCTGTAAATACACCACTGGCCCTTTCATGTGACATAACACTTTCCACCAGCACAGGAAGAACTTATACTTTTCTCTTCTACCCCTCCACCCCTTGCACCCAACAAAGCAAAAGAAAGTAGGGCTGTGGTTTTTCTCTGCTGTCTTCCTGGTCCCTTCCCTCCCACTTCAGGCTGAAGAGCTGAAACAAACACCTTACAGTGAGCTGCGCCTCTCAAGCTGGTGGTGATGTGAGGGACTGTGGAGAGTCAGGAGAGAGACAGGTGGGGAGAGGTCCTCAGCGTATCACGCAGTGCACCATATAGTCAGCTCCAGTTTGTTCAAGAACCTTTATTGGAAAAATGTCCAAGGGGTGAGATCACCAGCAGCTGGGGGGCCGCCAGGTGAAGGGGAGCACCGGAGGCTCCGTGGAAGACGCTGGACTAGTGCAGTGTAACGTCTGCCTCTAGGCCCAGATGATTCATTCCTTTTCTTTGCTGGGGGAGGGGGAGGACCCACAGAATACTCCTCTCTGAGGCCCAGAGCACGTGTCAGGGTAGGTGGAGGTGCCAAGTGTCCTGATGCAGGTGAAATGGGGCCCCTGTTTGGGACCTGATGAGACAAGGTGAACAAGAGACTCTCCCCTGGATGTGGGGGTGGGAAGAGATGTCCATCTGCTGTCAGCTCTCCTGTCCAGGATACATACCTGCTGGCCCTACTCACAGTGGAAAGAGGACGGCACCAGCCTTAGACTGTGGCTCTTAGGCTCTCCCCAGCCCCGGCCCCAGCCCCACGTTGTTAATGCAGCTCACTCTGGCTCTGCTTCTTCACTCAAACGCGGCTCTCTCAAACATCGATGGTGTGGATGGATGGCGACTTCTTCTGTGAAAGAGAATGGCCTGACTCTAACTTCAGGAAGGTCTAAAGTCTCTCTCCCCTTCCTCTCGCTTTCCTTGACTGGTCCTCCAGCCAAGATCACCCTCCCACCCTGCAAGACCCCCACCTTACCTGTCTTGTCCCCACGGGCCTTCCCTGAGGACTCTGCTCTGGCCCCTTCCCCTTCTCCTTGGGGTTGTTGTTGGAGTCATTGTCTTTGATGATGTCATACTGACGGCAGAACAGCCCGATCACAGCTGAAACACAGCGACAGCATCGGAGCTGCCATCTCAACCTCTCCACTCACAGCCGTGAAGAGTAATAAGATACCCACAACTTCTAGAGTAAAATCCTTCCATTCTGGGTGCTCATGCAGCCTTGATTTATGGGCTCCAGCCAGCTTCCCGACCATCCCCCTCAACCAAACATCTCATTTCTCCCTCTTCTCCTGACAGATAACTTCTGGCACCTCCCACCCCCCCGCCCCAGTCTGAGGTCCAGCTGCTCACGCACCAGCCCACATGAGCAACACCACCACGATGATGACCACTTCCCCTGTCTGCAGTGGCTGTTCTCCATCCAGACCCTCCACTGTGATGTCCCCTGAGAAGAGAGGAGACAGACTGCGGGTCACAGAGGACCTGCAGAAAGCTGTGTCACGCCCAAAGCAGAGATGCAGGGGTCAGAGTCAGGCTGGACCAGTCAGTGTCGCCTCTGGAGCCCTAGCCCAGCTCCTCTCGGGGATGAAGCTTTTAGTAGACAGGTGGTTGGAGGCCGAAAGGCAGGAGCCTGCAGAACTTGCTTGCACAGGATATGATGTGAGGCTGGGAGAGAGGAAGCTTTACGGCCCTTCCCCCAAAGGATTCATTAGCAGTCTGTCTATAATGGGTCCCAGCCCACCTGCTCTTCCTTCCTTTCCTGGCAGTACAATGAATTAAATCATCTCTCTATTTATCTAAGCTAGACTGCTGCTTGCTTTAGGGAGGTAATAAGAAACTAAGAGCCAGGTAAAAAAAACCAGAGACCCCTCTAGCACAGGCCCTCACCTGGGCTGGAGCTGTTGGAGGGCAGCCGGTCAGAACCCTTGAGAGTTCGGAAGTGCACCCGGGGTCCTGGGGGACTCTCACCCCGGAGGCCGATGCTCCTGACCTGCACGGTGTAGTCGCTGTCTTCAGCCAGACCCCAGAGGGCACAGGCCCTAGTGGTGGTGTTCACCTCCCGGATCACACGCTGCCCAGGGCCATTCTGCCGCTACAGGGAGAGGACAGCCTCACCCCAGGCCCTGGCCACAAGGCTCAGCTGGGGCTCTGGAACAGCCCAGCATGCAAGGGAGCAGGATGGAAGCAGCCTGGCCTGAGCACACCAGCTCCCAGATCCCCCACTCCGGGAGGAGAGTTTAGAGGATGGGGGAACCAAAGGAGGGTTCAGAGCCCAAGGGCACAGGTTGGGGAAGCAGGAGGGTGATTCATACTTGCTGGGAAATGGAGTAGCCAATGACGATGTTGCCTTCTGGGACGTCCCAGGACACAGTGGCCGAGTTGGCTCTGAGGTGAGTGACCGTCACATTCACAGGAGACGGAGGTCGGTCTGTGGGTGCCGGAGCGTTAACAGGTTTCACTACACACCACCTCTGGCTGACGGCCACCCTCATTCCTCACCACTCACCTGCGCGCACGAAGCCCAGGTCACAGGTGACCAGCAGGAGGACCGTGGGGCTCAGATACGGGGAGAGGGGCGTCAGGGAAGCCATGGTGCCCCCGAGGCCGATGGGGGGCACTGGGGCACGCGCTTGACATCCAGGCGGGCTCCTGGAAGGGAGAGAGTTGTGGGATCAAGGGCTGCCACGGTGGGCAGCAGCCCTCCCAGGCTCCCCGCGGCCCACCGCAGCCCGGTCCCCGCGCCGTGCCCTCCCCCGCGGAAGCCCGGCGCCCCCAGGGCGAGCTCCCCGGGCGCACACCCACCTCCGCCTGTCTTCGCGGCCGGTCAGGCCTCCGGAGGCTGCTCGGCGCCCAGAGGGCGGCCCATCGCCCGGGGCTGAGGCGCTGTCCCTACCCCATCCCGGCGCGGGCCGGCGAGGCAGGCGGCGCGGGCCGAGGCGCGGGCCGAGGACGGAGCGGGGCGCGCGCGGGCGGCGGGGCGGAGGGTGCCCCGGGGGCAGGCGTCTGGCCCCGAGCGGGGGGCGTCGCCGGGGCGGCCTGGCCGCTGGCCTCGGTCCCCAGTGCGGAGGGCAGTGCGGCTGCCTGGCCGGCCCCGCAGCGGGAGGTGACCGTCCGGGCCGGCGGCCGCCGCCTTCTGCAGAGCCGGCCCCGCGCTCCGCCGCAGCCCGGCCGGGAGTGCGGCCGCCCGCCCGCCGCCCCGCCCGCGGGGCTCTCCGCCTCTCCCGCCCCGCCCGGCCGGCTCCTCCCACGGCCCCCAATGGCGGCCCCTCGCTGACGGAGCTCCGCCTGCGGCGGGGGAAGGGGCTGCGAGTAGAGGCGGCCGAGGGGTCCACCTTGTTTCCCGAGCTCGTACTTGCAGACTGCGTCAGTTTTGAGGTCTCTTCTCCATTCATAATCTGATCTGACCCCGTTCGTTCTCTCATTCATCGTTGCATTTGTTCAGCAAAATGTAGCGAGCGGCTCTGTGTGTCTCGCGTTAGTCTAAGAGCTGGAGACAAAGCGACTATTAGTGCTGGGCTTAGGGGAGGATTCGAGAGCAAAGATGACGGTCCCCGCCCCCAGCCTGCCACTTACAGTTTTAGGGGAACTGGTTGATCTCGCACCTCAGGTCTCCCACCTGTAAAGCTGGGCGTGTGCATGAATGAAAGCTCGAAGGGCTGTGGGGAGAGGACCAAAGAGGACGGTCGGGGAAAGACCTTTATACATCTCACAGTGCTGTGCGAGCTGTTCAAAACTGGCTGACACCGGCTTGCTAGTTGCTTCATTCGCTCCATAAGCATGTGAGTGCTTAAATTGTTTCATGCTTTGGCTGAGAATGAAATCTGGAGAATTTGAGTGTTTGAGTTCAGCCAGCTATATGATTTTGGACGAAAACTTAACTTTTGAGTCTGTGAAATGGGGGTGGGTGCATTGACCGCACAGGGTCCTTGTGGCCAGTGAAATGCGAGATGGGAAGTGCATGGGCTCTGTAAGGGAAAGATGGCTAACCTCGTATCCAGGGCAAATTCCCTGCTTTCATGCTCATTGCAGCATTTCTATTTATGTGTCATTTTTTTCTCCTGCGATACCCGGTTCGGTGCTTGCGCACCTGGGGCTCTGAAACTCCTGCTGCCTTCTCTTCTGAGAAGAGAGGGTAAAATGGGCCAGTGGGGCAGCGAAGGGCAGTGTGGGCCGAGCATGTGAGCAAGCCGTGGCCCAGGTCATCTGACTTGTGCTGACCCCACGGCCCTGACCTCTGCCCTCCTGGGCCGTCCTGGTTTCCCAGCGCTCTTGCCCAGGGATTCTTGCTAGCCTGTGTTGTTCTGGCCTCTCAGGCTCTGGGTTTCCCAAACATGAGGGCACTGTCCTCAAAGAGCAAGATCCGTGAGCCTCAGCTCTCTCTCTTTGGGGGGCAAACAAAGGCCGGCAAGTTGAGGCGCAGACAAAGAGGGCCAGGAGCTCCCCAGAAGGATGGCTGGGGGCCAAGGACCAGGAAAGGAGGGTCCAGGAAGAGGTGCAGGGGGTGGTGCTGGAGAGGCCAGCGCTCTCAGGTTAATCATCTCTGTGCCTCAGATAAGCCTCTGCCAGCTGGAGGCAGCGGCATCGTGACCAGAGGGGTTTGTGCTGCTAGAGAGTTGGACAGGACGGTGTGACCACAGCAAAGACCATGCCAAGCACGAAACGGTTTCAACATGTGATTGAGACCCCCGAGCCTGGCGAGTGGGAGGTGAGACCCCTCTCGATGTTGGTCTTCTGTTCTGATTTCTTGAACTGTGCTTTGCCTGGACTTCCCTCTTCCCTGGGTTTCTGCTCACGCACACACCTCCCCCTCCTTCCTCCCTTCCCTCCTCATCTTCCTCCCCTAATAGGCCCAGAGGACCAAGCGCAGGCTAAGTGCCTAGAGTGGTGCGTGCGTGTGTATGAGAGTCCAGTCACCGGCGGCTGCCATTCCCACCCTGGCTCCACCGGCACAAATGAGGCTTTGGCTTCTTGTCCCCGTCTTTGTCCCCACTTTTCTCTAGTTGTCTGGGTACGAAGCAGCTGTGCCAATCACAGAGAAGTCAAATCCACTGACCCGGGACTTGGACAGAGCAGATGCTGAGAAAATTGTTCAGTTGCTGGGGCAATGCGATGCCGAGATCTTCCAGGAGGAGGGGCAAGCCATGCCGGCCTACCAGGTGACCCAGACCCAGAGAGATGTCTCCCCCATCTCAGCACCTGCCCTTCCCGACCATTTCTCCTGCTGTGCAAACTCTGAGAGTCCTTTCTCCAATCTGCCACCCTCCTTTTCTTGGCTTCTGATTCCTGCCTGTTCCCTACAGCGACTGTACAGCGAATCTGTTCTTACGACCATGGTGCAAGTGGCTGGCAAAGTGCAAGAGGTGCTGAAGGTACTCACTCCCCATTGGCCCTTTCCCTCTACTTTCTCTGTTTTGATTTCCAACTTTCACTTTTGTAGATCTTAGCTCTCCATTGACCCAGTCCTTCCTGTTGGACCCTTATAGTCATCTGATTAATCAATAATAATTACAATAGCACTAGCTAAATAATACTATAGAATTGCCAGTGTGATTCCACACCTGCTACCCTCACACCAACCTGTGAAGTGGATGGAATAGTCTCTGGGTTGTATGTGTGTGTGTGTTTTAATACAAGAAAACAAAAACTGAGAAAAAGCACAGTAGCTTGCTGAAATGCACCCAGCTAATGGTTGGATAATGTCACTTTTTTTTTTTTTTTTTTTTGAGACAGGGTCTCGCTTTGTAGTTCAGGCTGGCCCTGAGCTCACTATGGAGCCCAGGCAAGCCTCGAACTCAGCTATCCTCCTGCCTCTGCCTCCCGAGTGCTGGGATGACAGGCGTGAGCCACCAGGCCCAGTTTATTTTTAAATTTTTATTTAGATGATGGCGGTGCCGCCAGTCCCTTGCAGAATAAGTAAGGGATTGACAAACAGTTGAAGCAGAGATGGGTGTCAAACTCCAGTGTCTTCCTCCAACCCACTGTCTTTCTGCTGCATCACAAGGGCAATTTTGTTCCACTCTGTGATGAGAGGGAGGGTGAAGAGACCCTTTACGTTCTCTTCCAGTACTAACCAAGAAAAGAACATATTTCCCTTGGCCTGAGCTGAGCCATGGTGACCTAGGTATCTTTCCTTCCCTAGGAGCCAGAGGGGGGGCTGGTGGTGCTGAGTGGAGGGGGCACCTCAGGCCGGATGGCCTTCCTCATGTCAGTGAGTATGCGACCTGGTCTTCATCAGTCTCCCCCTGGGGCTGAGCCCTAAGATCATAAAGCTCTTCACAGTTGAGTTTCAACGTGGGCCGGTGGTTAGACCCGGGCTCCGTGACTCACTCTCTCTTCCCACCCTAGAGTCCACTTCCCCGAGCCCTTTGGGGCCTAACCGGTCTATTGCTAATGTCCTGACTTACCACACATCCTAATTAACCATCGCCACATAGCAGGGTGCAAATCTGATGGGGGTAAGCACTGCCCTAAGAAAATCACTCTGTAGCTTCTTTTGGCTAGGAGTTGAAAATCCAAGGTAATTGTTTCTTCACTATCATTACCTCTTTACCTCCTTTCCTCCGACACAGGTCTCCTTTAACCAGCTAATGAAAGGTCTAGGACAGAAACCTCTTTATACCTACCTCATTGCAGGAGGAGACAGGTAAGTCACCTTGGCCTGAGGTGTGCGGTTTGGGCTAAATACGTATTTTTTCAGAAACTAAATTTGAATGACTTAGACAAGTGTTTTTCCCCAAGTGCCTCAGTCCCTGTCACTCTTGGTTTGCCTTTCATTTGACCCTCTTCACATACTGAGGCTGCCTGACTGGCCCCTGTAGGTATTTGAGCTCTTCAGCTCTGTGGAGCGAATTTCTATCTTGGGCCCAACCAAACAGTGGGTGCTCGTTCAGTGAGTTTTTCTTCATTTCCTTTCCCTACTTAACCATAGCCCTCTGCTTCCCAATGAACGACCTTGAATTTGAATCTGCCTTCTTAGGTCTGTGGTGGCCTCTAGGGAGGGGAAGGAAGATAGTGCCCTGCATGGCATTGAGGAGCTGAAGAAGGTTTGTGCTTCCACTAATATTCAAGTACAGACTTGTTTGTTCTCTGCACGGGAACATAAAGGCCCCCAACTCTTACCCAGACCTTGTTTCCTCGCCTGGGTCTTGGCCCTGTTATCTCCACACAACAGGTGTGTTTCCTGGAGTCCTCCCAGTTGTACTACTTTGCCCATCTTCTGTTTCTAGGTGGCTGCCGGGAAGAAGAGGATCATCGTCATTGGCATCTCTGCAGGTCTCTCTGTAAGCATGAAGACAGGCAGAGTGGACCGGTTTTATAGGGAAAAAGGGGATGGGAAAGGTTGAGAGCAGAGGTAGATTGATGGGGTGCGTGCTAGGAAACAAGACACTTGCACGAGGAGTTTTTGTTTTAGCTCATCTGGATCCAGTAGTATGAATGTGAGAAGAGGGAGAAGGGAACTTTTCTCAGAATAATTGTGTATCAATCCATCAACAACTAAGATAGAGTAGTCCAGGGATCAGCAAACCATGCTGGCTGCCTGTTTTTGTAAATAAAGTTTTACTGACAGTCATTTGTATTTACATACATGATCTATGGCCTCTTCTGTAGCACAACTGTAGGCCTGAGAATAGGGCAGAGACCAGAGACCCATAAAACCCAAAGTTCTTTGGCCCTAGCCTGTCTCCCCACAACCCCCACTTGCCTTTTGCTACTTAACAATGATCTCTGCACCAGCAGCAGCTGAGTCACATGGGACTTGTTAGAAAATGCCAGGGATGTAGCTGAGCAGTGCCACCTTCAAAGCACAAGGTCATGAGTTCACTCACTGGTACCAAAAAAAAAAAAAAAAAGAAAGAAAATACAGGACTTCAGACCCCACCCAAGATCCCCTGAATCTGAATTTTAACAAGATTCTGAGATGTTTCTTTTGAGCAGCACTAGGCTAAGTGACCCGATGTTTCTTGGCAACCCTGCAAGTCTCTGATTCTAAGAATTCAATGAGCCGGGCATGGTGGCTCATGCCTGTAATCCCAGCACTCAGGAGGCAGAGACAGGAGGATTGCTGAGTTCGAGGCTTGCTTGGGCTCCATAGTGAGTTCAGGGCCAGCCTGAACTTCAAAAAAGCGAGACCCTGTCTCAAAAAGAAAAAAAAAAAAAAAAAGAATTCAATGAGCAGAAACTCAAATCCCAGGTTGTAGGAGTTAGAGACACACAAGGAGACCCATGTGCTGAGCAGTGTAGTTCAGTGATTTCCAAACTTTATCCTGTAAGAGATCGCCTTGATGGTACTTAATAAAACTGTTGCTCTCTTGGGGTGCTTGTTAAAAATGTGCTCCTGCTTCACATTCGGACCCCTCTTCTGGGTTTCTCCTGGGCCTGGGAACTTCTGACAAGTATTCTGGGGAATTTGATGCCCATGGGCCACAGGCAACACTGAGTAACTCCCTCATCATGTCCTCCCCTCTCACCACCACCAGGCGCCCTTTGTGGCAGGCCAGATGGACTACTGCATGGACAACACAGATGTCTTCTTGCCGGTCCTGGTTGGTTTCAACCCTGTGAATATGGCCAGGTGAGCCTTTTGTAGGGACTGACCAGCCCCGAAGTCGGGGACACACCAGATAGTACAATCACAAAAGAGAGGACAGATGCATAGTCTTGTTCGCCAGGTTTCAAAACGTTAGAGTAAATATGGGGCCCTCTCAGCTTACGAGATATTTTTGTTTGGTTGGTTAATTTAATCATTCTCTTCTTGTTTCAGAAACCGTTGAAGACTACATACAAGGTAGCATACTTTCAGAACAGAAATTGAAGAGGCAAGGGAAAGAAAGGCTGGAGGGGAAAAATTGGAGTCAGGAAATGCACAGCACAGAGATGTGTGCTTTTATCTGGGGCAAGCCCCGGACAGCTCTGCAGGGCAGTAGCAGAGGTGCCAACTGACCTCCTACTCCTCTCTGTCCATACCCTCTGTCTTTGTCATCTCTGGTCCTCTTCTGTTTCCTTTTGGCTATTCAAATCTACCCCCTTCCTGCCCCATGCTACCAATCGCCCCCTTTTATTCTCTGCCTAAATTCTCACTTCATCTGATCTCAGAGAAAGTCAACATATTAGACCAGCAGTGCGCCACTGAGGTTCTATGCGTGAGCTGCCTGGGGATTATTATTATTATTATTATTATTTTTTTGCTTTTTGAGACAGGGTCTCGCTTTGTAGTTCAGGCTGGCCCTGAGCTCACTATGGTGCCCAGGCAAGCCGCCGCGAACTCAGCAATCCTCCTGTCTCTGCCTCCCGAGTGCTGGGATTACAGGCAAGAGCCAACACGTCCGGCATTGTGGTATGCGGTGTTGATTGTTGGTGGGCGTGTCTCCACACCCAGCATTATATGTGGTTACCAGGGATCGAACTCAGGACCTTGCACTTGCGAGGCAGGCGCCAGAACCACTGAGCTAATCCTCCGGCCCCCTGCCTGGGGATTATTAAAAAACAGGAAGAAGAGCCAGGGGTGGTGGCACATGCTTGTGATTCCCAACGCTCTGGGAGGCTGAAGCAGGAAGATTATAAATTTGTGCCCGGCCTGGAAAATTTAGTACCTTAGTGAGACTCTGTCTTAGGATAAAAAATAAAATACAGGCTGAGGATACAGTTCAGTATGAAGGCTCTGGGTTGAAAAAAAGAAAAGGACAGAAAGAGAAACTGATTCTTAGCCCCTGGGTCAGAGGCTGACTTTGGTTGGTTTGGAGGAAGGACTTGAAATATCCATATTTAAAAATCATCCTGCAGATTCTGATGCGCAGCGAGCTTTAGGGACGACTCCGCTAAGTAAACCACTGGACGGGCCACCCAGTGACTGAGGGCTTGCTGTCATCGGAGGGACTGCAGCAAAAGCCTTTCGATTATTGCAGAGCAGCCCCGTGTGTTTCTCAGTGGTGGTCTCGGGGAAGTGGAAGAGTGGAGGTGCTCTTCTGAGTTCCGATTCTAGGCTTGTAGTATCACTCACACGAAGGAGTCAATGAGACGGAGACACTTCTAACCCTGACCGTGTTGCATGCAGGACTCTCCTTCGCCAAAAATGTATTTGCTGCAGTAGATGCTAATTTCAGGCCCTGTGACTAAGTGAAATGAAGAATTTCAAACAATGTAGGCGTGGAGATCTTCCAGTTGTTCCTTAACTCAGTGGCTCCTAAACCTGGCTGATCTCCAGAGTCATCAGGGAAGCTCTTAAAGACACAGAATTTGGGCTTCTGTCCAGAATTACTGAGCCTGAATATCAGGAGGATACATTTTCCACGAAGGGTAGTTTGTTTTGGGGGCAGTTTTTTTAGTTTATTTATTTTTTGAGACAGGGTCTTGCTTTGTATTTCAGGCTGGCACTGAGCTCACTATGGAGCCCAGGCAAGCCTCGAACTCAGCAATCCTCCTGTCTCTCCCACCCGAGTGCTGGGATTACAGGCATGAGCCACCACGCCTGGCACTGTGGTATGCAGTACTGATTGTTGGTGGGCGTGAGTCTCCACGCCCAGCATTGTATGTGGTTACTGGGGATCGAACTCAGGACCTTGGGCTTGTGAGGCAGGCGCCAGAACCACTGAGCTAACCCTCCGGCCCTTTTGAGTTTATTTTTAAATTGTGAAATAGGTACATTTTATATACACATCACGATCACATTCAACATTGAGAATCTATACAGTATGTGATGACTTCTCACTTTTCCTCATTCCTTGGCCACCCTACAACCCCCACCTCCTATATACAT
>PVIC010019656.1:0-30374 GCA_004025085.1 Thryonomys swinderianus
CTCTCTCTTTCTCAGTTAGATGTGGCACCACTTGAGATAAATTCCTGGCCCCTTGAACTCATGATGATCCTCCTGCCTCAGTCTCTGTAGAGCTGAGATTACAGGTATGCACCACCATACCTGGCTAGAAAAATACAGTTTTTAAAAGTGCTTGAAAACTTATTTACAATAATAAATTGGTCAAGTATATTTAATAAACCCCTGCTTGTTTTACTTTTGAAAGTTTCAGTTAAACCTCAAAAGATAATCTTGCTTTCATAAGTTGTTTTTTGCAAGAATTGTATATTTATTAAGTGACAAGTCTGAATTCTGATCATCTTCCTCTCAGTTGTATTAAAATAGAACGCGTAAGAGTGCTGTGACTACCTCCTTATAAATTTCATGCCATAATTTAGCCTTGACTATAAACAACCTGCAACTGTTTCTTAATGCTGCTTGACGTACTAGTGTAGAAACATTACTTCATGGCAGTAAGAAAGATGCATTCTTATATTTGGAGGCTTTACTTACTGTGAACATTTTAATTTTTGGTCCTAAATTGAACAGGATTAAGGTAGATTACATAATCTTATAAAGTAGTGTATAAGTAAAAGTCTGTGTGTAGACATTGCATTTTCATTGGAAAATAACTAATTGCCTTTACATTTAGATATAAAAGAGGCAAAACAAAAAGATTTAAAATTTGTGTTTAGATTTTATCTACTTTTTTTTTTTTTTTTTGAGACAGGGTCTCGCTTTGTAGTTCAGGCTGGCTCTGAGCTCACTATGTAGCCCAGGCAAGCCACCGCGAACTCAGCAATCCTCCTGTCTCTGCCTCCCGAGTGCTGGGATTACAGGCGTGAGCCACCACGCCTGGCACTGTGGTATGTGGTATTGATTGCTGGTGGGCGTGAGACGCCACGCCCAGCATTCTATGTGGTTTCCGGGATTGAACTCAGGATCTTGCGCTTGAGGCAGGCGCCGGAACCACTGAGCTAAATCTCGGCCCAAATTTTATCTACTTTAAAGATAATTATTATTGTTTCCCTTTTTCTTGTTGTCTCTATTTTCTGCTACTATAATAAAGTTTTGAGGGTGAATGATTTATAAAGAAAAGGTTGATTTGGCTTACAGTTTTGAGGGTAGTAAGTCAGTTGGTATCTGGTGAGGACCTTCTTGGTATATTGCAGTGTGTCAGAGAGCATCGTGTGACAAGACAAACCAAGTAGGGTAGTTCAGATATTTTTTCCTGTTCTTATAAACTCTCTACTAATGCTATTGTGGGAACTCCAGCCTCACCCAGCCCTAATGACCTTCCAAAGGTTCCATCTCCGAATATCACTAACATATGAACTTGGTGCTTAAGTTTCTAAGATAAAAATTTTTACAGGGCTGTGTTTAAACTATAGTATCCTTTGTCTTTGTTTCATTCCCACTTATAGCATGACAGGCATAGGCAGTGAACTTGCTTTTAAGATTGATAATTCTGTGGTAAGGGCAGTTTAAGTCTGACAGGCATTTTGAGTTCAATCTCCAGGTGATGGGTATTTGTGTATAATAAAATTCAATACTTAAACTAGCATGATTGTTGCTGTTTTTGATAGTCCTGGAAGGAGCAACAGTGATGAAATAAATGTAAAGACTGAATTCACCTTCTTCCAGCAAGGTGAGCACAGAAGCAGGGTGAAGAATAAAAGCTGACAGCAACACAGTATTAAATCTATTCAACTGTACTTCAGAGAAAAGAAGTGGCAATGATTAAAAATCTGTTCAATTCAGTAGGCATTTATTGAGAAGTTCTGTCATTCAACACTATGTTATCTACTAAAGGATAGGTACAAAAAGAGAAGACAGTATGATTTTGCCCTAAAGAAATTTATCTTCTAATTTGGGGACAAATGGTTCATATACAAAACAGCTGCAGAACACAATATGCCAGCATATAATCAAGTGTAGAATTTTTAAAGTTTTAAGGCTATATATTTTATTTAATTCTTTATTGATACATTTTATATACAGCTCACAATAACACACAACATTGAGGAATTTGTACCAGTATATGACACAAGTTAATTCTCCTTTTTACCCACATCCCTACCCACCCACAACCCCCCACCCCTTATATATATGCTCTTTCATTTTCTTTCTGAATCATATTTATTGTTTCCCCACATTATGTTCCCACACCAAATTCCTTTTTAGGAAATTTCCTATTTTAGGAAAATTATCATAGATTCTAGAACTCATTTACATCTACAGGTTCTCATACCAAAGAAAAGATACAGTATTTGCATATCTGTGATCTATTTATTTCACTTATTAGTGTGTCCTCCAGGTGTATCCATTTGTACATAAATGAATAAAACTTGTCATTCTTTATGGCAGAGGAACACTCCATTTTATTAAAAAAACTGAGGGTTAGCTCAGTGGTTCTGGCACCTGCCTCGCAAGTGCAAGGTCCTGAGTTCTATCCCCGGTAACCACATACAATGCTGGGTGTGGAGACTCACGCCCACCAGCCATCAATACCACATATCACAATGCTGGGTGTGGTGGCTCAAGCATGTAATCCCAGCACTTGGGAGGCAGAGGCAGGAGGATTGCTGAGTTCCAGGCTTGCCTGGGCTACACAGTGAGCTCAGAGCCAGCCTGAACTACAAAGTGAGACTCTGTCTCAAAAAAAAACAAAAAAACAAAAACAAAAACAAAAAACATCTTCTTTATCCAGTAAGTATAGAACTTTGGTGTGAGGAATACACAGTTTATTTGCCTAGCAAGTGAAAAGACGCATCTGTAAAATGTAAAATTTTATATGGCAACATAAAGTAATATATGCTGGATTTATTGAGATATTTGGTTATTTTTAAAAGGGGGGAAAACCTATAATTTAAAAAGTACTTGTTTAAAAATATTCTCTGGCCGGGCATGGTGGCTCACGCCTGTAATCCCAGCACTTGGGAGGCAGAGACAGGAGGATTGCTGAGTTTGAGGCTTGCCTGGGCCACATAGTGAGCTCAGGGCCAGCCTGAACTACAAAGCGAGACCCTGTCTCAAAAAACAAACAAAAAATATTCTCTAGCCCAACTTAAGCATCACTTAGATTTTTGATCATTTTATACATGAGACACCAAAGAGATATAAGAATAATATATAGTCTTAAAAACTATTAATTACTTTTTCTTACCCTTGAATATCCCAAAGCTTCATTCACCCTCTTCTGTGGTAAGTTTTCTATATATCCCAATTACTTTATTTTCCAATGTCCAGGTGTTCTGAAGGATAGGTTGTCCTCAGTTGTGTGTAAGGAGACTGTGCGGCAGAGCAGCAGCCTTACTACATTTTTTTCTTTTCCCCATTGCTTGTTAAGTGGCAATGGTTCTTAAAATACTTTCAAGATCTAGCTTTGGTTGGGAAGTCTTCTCTTACTTTTTGCCTTTCATTACTGACTTCTCTTGTTTTAGTCACTTTCTCTGATGCTGAGACACAAAATCTGACACCTTCAACTTAAAGTAGAAGAGTTTTCTTTTTTCCTCACAGTTTCTATCCATGGCTGACTGATTCCAAGGCAGAATGACATGGTGGAAAGGCCTGGCCTGAAGAAAACTACTTTTGTTATTATGTCTGGGAAGCACAGAGAGTCACGGGAGCAGCCAGGAAGAACCTTCTCTGGCAGAATCTTAGCCAAAAGCTCAATAAACCAACAGGGTGTTTCTCTGGTTAATCTAGGGAAAGGAACTCTATGCACTTCTTTTTTTTTTTTTTTTTTTTTTTTTGAGACAGGGTCTTGCTTTGTAGTTCAGGCTAGCTCTGAGCTCACTATGTAGCCCAGGCAAGCCTTGAACTCAGCAGTCCGCCTGTCTCTGCCTCCTGAGTGCTGGGATTACAGGCGTGAGTCACCACGCCCGGCACTATGCACTTCTTTTTCTCCTCCTCTTCCACACTTGCTGGCCCAAAAGTATGTTCGAAATATGCTTCCAGAAACTGGTTATTTGAAAGAATGCAAATTGTGGAATTGGGCTACTAGGTAACTGATGTTGGAAAAGAACTCAGTCTATGCTCCAACTCCTTTATCTTAAGATAATGATAATAGCACTAAACCCTTTGGCTTCTTCACATAACTGTTAATTACTTGTGTGGTGTCACTTACAGAGCTAAATCTAGATCCTGACAGACCAGTCAATTTGTGTACCATATCTGCCACTTCTAACTGACAGGCACTGGATATACATTTGTGCACCTTGAAACTTTTTTTTTTTTTTTTTGCTTTTTGAGACAGGGTCTCGCTTTGTAGTTCAGGCTGGCCCTGAGCTCACTATGGTGCCCAGGCAAGCCGCCGCGAACTCAGCAATCCTCCTGTCTCTGCCTCTGGAGTGCTGGGATTACAGGCGTGAGCCACCACGTCTGGCATTGTGGCGTTGATTGTTGGTGGGCGTGTCTCCACGCCCAGCATTATATGTGGTTACCGGGGATCGAACTCGACCTTGTGCTTGCGAGGCAGGCGCGGGAACCACTGAGCTAACCCTCCGGCCCCACCTTGAAACTTTTTAATGACTTTTCCCCTAACCTATAGTGCACCATGGAGTATTGTTTATTAGATATCGTTTGAATTTGTGTGGCCATTGAGTCTCTGTAAAATCTGTAGCAACTCTCAGCATTTACCTTCAGTGCTGTTATCTTTACAGTCAAAAAGTATGCATCTCTAGAGTTGAGTCATTTTAGCAAACAACTTGGGACAGAAGATGTCAGGTGACATGTGAGCATGCTGTTCTCTCCTGTGAAGCAGAAATGAGTAAGGGTCTTCTCACATGGTTTGCAGGATATTGGACAAGGCTAAGGCTCAGGGACAAGGGAGTGGTGACTAGATATGATGCTCCCTACTCTCATTTCTTTGGCTTATGTCTTCTTTATCTGTCACTTTCTCAGTAACCTCAAGTAGTATTTGTCAAGTGTGGTGGCCTACAGCTAGAAATGTCTGGTTATTCTTCCCTAACCAGGGACCTCAAGCAAGTCACTCAACCTTACTGGGGCTCAAGAGTGAGTTTAGCAGTAATAAGTGAAATTAATTGACTCAACCTAGAACTCAAATTTAACAAAAAATCAACAGTTCTAATATCAGCCAAAAGGAATTATAACTTTTATAATTTTGACTTCTAAAGCACCAAAACTACTCCTTAGAAGAATTCAGAAGTGATCATCAGCTTGCTCTCCCTCTCTGTGTTGTTGACTGAGAATTGCTTCACCCAGTCTTTCTTCATAATGGTATCAGTGTGCCTTTAAAACAAAACCAACCACATAACCCCAAAAGGTATGGTCCGGCAAGAATATGTATAAAAGGCACAGATCAGAAATTATCAGTTGATTTATTTGTATGTTATCTTTGTAGATACCTTTACATTTGAAGATGTTTATTAGTAGAATGTAGACAGTTAGACTTGGACACTGGTGTATGTCTCCTTTTTCCAATAAAAGGAGAAGTCTCAGGCCCTGCAGGGCCACCTTACTCAGCCCTCAGGATGGCTGATTAGCAGAACTATTGCCATTTTTTTCTATAGCATTGCTGAGGCTCCAAGTTAACTGTTCCCAGGGCTCTGGCAGTCATTTGTACTTTAAAGGGTCTTCTCACAAACAGAATCTGAGACTCTTAAAAATCAGCAGCCTTTAACCTTTGAGATAAAATTGTTCTACTGGGTATCTTTTTAGGATTAATACTGTTTTAAGTAGTTCATAACTGTGTGTAAATTATTTACAGATGAATGTAGTTCTATCTAAGTTGCCTTATTTAAATGCATCATTATTGGACTCTTTGATAGCTTCTCCACTTGAACCCTGAATTTTACTTTATTTCAAATGAATTTTCAGAAGCAATCTGTATTATCCCTGTCTTACTTGTTTACCAAAGTAATAGTTTAACCCATCTTTAAAGGAATGTCCATTACATTATTGCCACTCTGGGAAGTAACATGTGAAATATAGTAGCTTCTTGTCTTTATAACCTTGTTTTAATAATTTTACAAAACTGAATTTTTTCTTTCAATGCTGTTGAGTACTTCTTGTTTGTTTCTAAAACAGGCACTCATTCAAATGTCAGCCTTCAGAGCTTGTGTTAGTGCAGCTATCCTGTATCTACCTGTGGCATTCTCTGTCTTTTCCTCCTAGTATTTCTATGGAGAGTGTCAGTCTGTTGCTGCTGAGGATTTCCATATATTCCTCTGTGATTTCTGCTTCCCTTACTATCTGGCTTCCATATCTGATATCTACTTGGGTCATAGTTTTCCCAGCTACAATGATAGTGAAAATTTTAGCTTCTTTTCATTTTCTTTCTCCCTACCAGTATGAATCCATGACCCTTCAGATATATTAGCATCACTGATTATGCACCTTTTATTTTGGGGTATTAATCTTCACCTCTTGTTAATGTACAAACCTCAGTTTTCAAGTTGTCAAAGATTCTTCTAGAACATTTAAAGCTGCAAATACTTTGGATTTCTTTGAAATATGGATTTCTTTTTTTGCACAGATCCCTTAAATGGCGTCCCATTTGAAAACAAGAGCCCCAGATCTTACGGTGCCTTTATATTATCTGTCACACTGCTCTGTTTCTCACTGCGAGGTTTATCTCCCTCTTGCTTACAGTGTTTCCATTATACTGTCTCCTTGGTGTTCTTGAAGGCACCAAGCACATTTTCTTCTCAGGGACTTTGCACTTGATAATTCCTCCATCTGGAATGTTCTACTCCTAATATCCTCATGGTTTATCCTCTTAGTTCTCTTAAGTCATTGGTCAAGTCTCCCTTACTGGAGAGGCCTTCCATGACCACCTTATGAAACAACACTTCTTCACACTCCAGTAAACTCTATGTCCTGTAGCTTCAGACAATCTTTATAATTACTAGACTAGCTGTATGTTTTACTCATTTATTGTCAGAGCCTCCACTAGAATGCAAATTCTGCAGGGTTGGAAGACATTAGTTTATGAACTATTATGTTCTGTTTTTATTTGTTTTTGTGGTACCAGGGGTCAAACTCAGGCCCTTTTACTTACAAAAGGAGCAGTACCACTTGAGCTAAGTTGCCAGCCCTGAATGAACTATTATATTCTGAATGCTTAGAATAGTGGTTCAGCAGTCATAAACATGAGATAAATATTTCTCAAATGAATGAATATTAAAAATGCCACTGTGCTCTGTATTTTACATAGGTATACTATTTAGAAAAGGTCAGTCCCTTCAGATAAAAGCAGGGCCGGTGGTCAGATTGCCTGGACTCAGATGCTGTTCATGTGACCTTGCATAGGAACTTAACAACTCCATCTTAGTGATTAAATCAGTGCCTGGCAGTGCTCGCTTCGGCAGCACATATACTAAATCAGTGCCTGGCACAGTCGAGCATGCTATAATTTTATGGCATTGGAAATATTCATCGTCATCAAATTTCATTTGTTATATTTTCCCCTTATTGAGTTTTATTATTTCTGAACATTTATGCCAAGCTTCTTTTGAGGTAGGTAGAGAGTTCTTATTCCAGAACCATTAATTGAATTTGTCCAAACTAAAAGATTTCTTTAGGACAGTGATTTCGCCTGTTTAGCTGCAATGTGTTGCCTTTATTTGGACTCCTACTTTTAGTATCTCAAAGCCGTCTATCTCTAATGAAGCCTGCTTTTGGCCAACCCAGTGTATCATCCATAGGTCAAAAAAGGCACCTTATGTGCTACTAACAACAAAAGTAATAGGCAGATGTAACTCAGCCTGCTTAGACAGATGTACTACACCATCCTAATATGCTGTTTAGTGTCAGGAGCAAGGTCTCTCACCTCTAGGATATGCCATTGCAGTCTGTAGCTCTAGCTCACCTTCCACATCAGGTTCACTGATCTAAAGTGTCTCTTCAGTCTGCAGCCACACTACCCTAGGTGTGCTCTATCTCATCCGAGGTAGCTCTTCAGTTTGGGATAGTTATTCAAAGCTAACTCACATAGCCTCTTATCATTTAGTATGAGAGAGGTTATATGTATCTTAAACAGTTAATTAAAACAGTTTTTTCTCTTAACAGTTTATGCTATTATTTTCTGGGTTATCTTCAAGTAACTACTCATATGTTCATGTTCAACTATTATTTTTCCATTTGGCTTCTTTGAAGCATTTTAAATTCCCAGGGACAGTTAAATAAAAGTTAAAATAATATTGGCTAATGATATATTTTTTAAATGAGAGCATTTTAGCTATCGCACTAAAATAGTTTTTTTTAATCATTTTTCTTTAGTTAATAGGGATCTTTTATAGGAACAGGAAGATAGAAGAAAACTTTGCCCACTGCTTAAGAAAATAAAAAATTTGTCTTCAGAATAAAACTGAAGTTGCCTGTGGGATTCATGTTTCAGTTTAGTATAATTCATACACATTTCAGTGGGTTACCACCAAACAAACACATTCACAAACCACTTCCACTGAAGAAACAAAACATCACCTGCATCACCTGAAGCCCTCCTCAAAGTTAACTATTCTCCCAGTGTACTCATTTGATATGTTAGTTTTGCCTCTTTTATATATGCACTTTGTATAAATAGAATTAACCAGAATATACTTATTTGTCTCTGGCTTTCTTTACTTAACATTATAATTTGAGGTTCTTGTATATTTTATGTTGGACTACTCCATATTCCTAGTTATAAGAATTCTATTTTATGGAACTGGAGATTTAGCTCAGTGGTTCTGGTGCCTGTCTAGCAAGCGTAAGGTCCTAAGTTCGATCCCCCCATAACCACATACAACAGTACTGGGCTGGTGACTCACGCCCACCAGCAATCAGTACCACAGACCAGAGCTGGCTGTGGTGGCTCACACCCATAATCCCAGCACTCTGTAAACAGAGGCAGGAGGATTGCTGAGTTTGGGGCTTGCCTGGGCTACATAGTGAGCTCAGGGCCAACCTCAACTCCAAAGCAAGACCCTGTCTCAAGAAAAAAAAAAAATCTAACCCTACCACAATGTATTTAATGAGTTCTTAATAATGAGAATGAGTCGGTGCTTTAATTGGTGCACTTGTGAATGCATTGTGTCATGAAACACAGGATTAACTTTAGTAGAGATAATGTGAAGCAATATCCTAAAGTGCTTATACCAATTTGCTTCCTAACTGCTTTTGAAAGTTAGTTATAATTTCCACATACCTTCTCTAATACTTGATATGGTCTGTTTTTAATTTCAGCCATTCTAATAGGTTTCTAGAAAACCACCACACTAAATTTTTAGTTTGTATTTCCTAGGTTATTAATGAATTAAGTATCTTTTCAAATCTCATATCTGTCAGGTTCTTTGTTTTTCATATTGATGTGCAGAAATTTGAAATAGCAGATCTTTGCTGATAGTGTGTGTTGTGATTGTTTTCCTCACTCTATGGCCTGCCTTTTAAACATGGTTGAAGATACCTTTTGATGGAAGAGATATTCTCATTATAATGTGACCCAGTTTATCAATCTTTTCCTTTTTTATCCTGGCTTTTTGTACTCTCTGTAAGAAATAACTCGTTCTTGGGCTGGAGGGTTAGCTCAGTAGTTCTGGTGCCTGCCTCTCAAGTGCAAGGTCCTGAGTTCGATCCCCGGTAACCACATATAATGCTGGGCATGGAGACTCACGCCCACCAGCAATCAATACCATATACCACAGTGCCGGGCGTGGTGGCTCATGCCTGTAATCCCAGCACTCGGGAGGCAGAGACAGGAGGATTGCTGAGTTCGAGGCTTGCCTCGACTACATAGTGAGCTCAGAGCCAGCCTGAACTACAAAGCGAGACCCTGTCTAAAAAAAAAAAAAAAGAAAGAAATAACTCGTTCTTCTCATGAAATATTCTGTAGTGTAATTAGCTGAAAATGTTTTATTCTATCCTGCCTTATGCACCTTCTTTATATGTATAATTTATATGGATCCTGTATGTATACTATGCTCATTTTTACATAAAACAAAAAGGCCAGAAAGTAATTAGGTAAATACATATATTTTCTAATATTTTCATCCACAATATTATGTTTTATATTTTCCGAGTCTTACATACTAGACTTTATGTTGACTTTCAAGAATCAGATAATACTATCAAGTGAATTATTTAAAGTGTCAGGTAGAAAGCTTAACTCATTGTTAGTCTAGCCAGAAAGATTTTATCTAAAGCTTTTTCCTTGATACTCATCTGAGAAAATATTCTATTTATGAGGCAGAAATTATTCTTCAGTTTAATATATAGTAATTTAGGAACTACCATAGCCTGTAATTAGGTGCATGGCAGATATTTGATAGATACCTGAGTTTTCCAAAATGCAGATTTCATGATTTTATTTTCCTACTTTAAGCTCTCAAATCATCAAGTAGTTATTCATAGTACATATTCAGCTATTTTTTTGTTTTTACAGATTTGCTCAAAAGTCATTAGGCTTAAACTAATGATGAAAAGTTAAGAACAATTTTCTCAGTTTGGTATTCCTTTTTATAAGTAGCTGTACAGATTTTTGTTTATTTGTTCTGAAGAATAGTTCTATTTTCCAGGACATAAGTTTGTGTTTGTGGTGACTTCCATCACTGAACCAAATAAACGTCCTCCAACGCTTTTTCCATCTCTGAACACTTCTTATATGTAGAATTAGCAGTTCTCAAATTAAACCATTTACAATGGTGTTTTGGAATAAGGACATTTATATTATCTGTTATCTGAAGGAAATGACACATTTAAAAAGAAATCTCTCACCTCATCTCAGATTTGGTTGTTTATTTAACTCTCTTAGCTCTTCATATCTTCAACAACTTAATTTGGAATCTTTATTCTCCAGCCTCTAGGGAGAAAGGAGAAAATGGGTTTCTTTTTGTCCTTAACTATGTTAGAATCAACCCTCATCTCAACAATAGTATCCTATGAGCTTTTTCTTTAATTTGTATATGAGGGTAAGGTCAAAAGAAAGGAGTTAAGAGAATCTTAGTATTAATTCATTTTTGAAAAAAATCAGGGAGATAGATTTCCTGGAATTATTTAAGCATTTGGTTTTCCAGTAACCTGCACTATGTAACCATTAGTTTTTAAAGGTGATTACATAGTCACTAGAAAAATTGAACTCCATTTAAGTGCAATTTTAATGCATTTGGAGACCAAGTAAAAAGCTCTAGCTTTGAGTATAGAGTTAGAAATCAAAACAAATGTCAAGGTAGTTAAAATTTATTGCATTTGGGACTAATTCTGAAGTTAGTAGTATTCTCCATTAATATGCATACATAATGTGAAGGTTGGTAAATTTTGTATGGTGATTCTATAAAACCAGTAATTGTCATTATGTTAATTATGTACACTTACTAAATATAGAATAAGTCTGTTAGAAAAACGTTATACACAAAAATGTTATTTAAACATCTAAATGACAAGGACATTGAAGACATGGTTGTAAAGTTGAACCACAATACATTTTACCAGTTCTCGGTCCCAAAGGCCCAGGAGGTATGGTACCATGCACAAGCTGTACTAACAGAGCATCTGTGATCATTGATGAGACTTCCCTGTCACCTTTGACTGAAAGTATCAGGTTTTTTCCCTCCTCGGATTGCAGAGCTTCATCCCACTGAAAATGTATCAGGTTCTGATATCTGCTGGGTAGAGATGGATACATTACTGAGTTCACTTGCACTGCCCTCCATCATGCTTTTGTTATGTATTGCTTTTCTTAAATGGTTAAAGTCTTAAAACCTGAGCAGTTTCCCTTAAGCTCTATTCTGATGTGCTTTCACATGAGACTATTCATTAAACAGTCATCCTTCTGTGATCTTGAATTCTTTGTAAATAAAATTTTAAAGTGTACAGTCACTTTTGGACAACATTGAAAGATTCAATTCCAATATGTTGCCCCACTTTGCTTAATGACTGGGATTTGTTCTGAGAATTTTTACATTAGGGAATTTTGTTACTGTGCAAAATCCACAGAGTGAACTTACATAAACCTATGTAGTTTATTTAGCCTGCCACACTGTAGCTGTATGCATACTGTCATATATGTCATATATGACTAGGTCAGCTACAGTCCTATGAGGGATACTTAGCAAAAGTATAATGTCAGAGTTAGGGATATATAAAGCAGGTAACCTGTATGACTGAGAAAGAATTAGAGTTTTAACAACAAAGACAGGAAAGCTAAAAAATACATGAGAAAGTGAAGCTCTTAGTGCCAATCTGTGCAGTTTTGTCAGTTTGTAGTGAGGCATCAAAGTAGTCTGTGCAGATTACTTTTTTTTTTTTTAAATTTTCGGTTTTGTTTTGTTTTGATATGTCTGCCTTAGTCTCGAGGAAGGCTCATAGCATCTCTGGGAGTGACCTTCTAAATAGAACTTTTTTAATAAAATACCTGCTGGTTCTGTTAGAGGCAAATTAGAGAATTATTATGGCCTGCTATGCAGATAATCTTGTTTTTCTAATATATCCACTGACTTTAGAAAAACACTAAAAAAACCAAAATATGTCATTTGAAGTAAACTATGCATTTCAATATCTCTTGAATCCTAAAATGTACTAACAGAATTGAAATGGAAGACCAGACAGGGAGTTGAGAAGTTTTATGACTATACTTGTTGTTTGAAACAAACTAATTACTGACATCTTGTTTGAATGTCTTAGATATTTCTGAAGTCAAGGAATCATGAATGACAATAAATAGTGTAATGCCTATGACTTTAAGTTAAATGTCAATGATATTGTCATTATTTAGAATATTTATTGTTTTTCATGAAAGGAAAATACGTTAAACAAATTTTAAGCCAGGTGTGCTGATACATGCTTATTATCCTAGCACTTGAGAGGCAGACAGATTGCTATAAAACTGAGGCTACACAGTGAGTTCAAGACCAGCCTGAACTACATACATAGCAAGACTCTGTCTCAAAAGACTAAAAATAAATACATAAATAGAAAGAAGTGAAATATTTTATTAGTTCACTCCAAGCACAGTTGCCAACCATATTCTTTCTTTAAAGTCAAAAATTTTACCACTGTCATAGTTTCTTCCTCATTCTTGGGACAAAATGCCCAACAGCCACCAGCTGCAGAAGAAAATTTTTATTTCATCTTGGTTTGTAAAGATTTCAGTCTATAGTCTGCTGGCTATAAGGCAGAATAACATGGCAGAGGGATATGGCAGAAGAGAAACAGTTCATGGCATGCCAAGCAGGAGACAGCACATAGCCTTCCTTCTTTCCCTTTATATTCCATACAGACTACATGCTTTTTGGGTGGTACTATCCACACCCAGAACTAGGTGGATCCTATCAGTGATCTTATTGCCTGTGATCCAGCCACCTCCCAAAAGCCCCACCTGTGAGCACATGGGGCTTCATAGGACATCTAGTTATAAGTCATAACAACCTCAGAACTTCTGTGGTTGAGACTATTTCAAATAACTTATTATAAATAAATGTCTATTTTATATTGAAATACTTATTCATTGTTATTTAAATGTAAGCAGATAGATAGGTTACCAAATATTATTCTAGCTTTACTGTACAGTAGTATTTGAATCTTTCACCTCTTAGACATCTGGATAAATTAAGTGAACTACTCATGGTAAACCACAAAGTCTAGTTTTAATAGTGCTAATTTTTCTCAATGTGTGATTTTAATTCTATATACATTTGTTGCATCACAGTGATTTTGAAGTCAGTGTGATAGTAAACAAAATAATTTTTATTTAGGTTGCTAATAAAATACTAAACTATTAATAAAGTACTGAGAATGTGAAATTGACTAGAAAATTTAGAAATAAGAGAAAGCATTCATAGTCTTTTCCCCTACTCTTTACCTTTACCTATTCTGGGTTATATAAAATTTGAAGTCCATAAGATAATTCTGGTACAATCCACATTGAGATAGTGGGTTTATGTCAAACAAACCATATTACTTGGTAGCTTTAAGAAAGATTTCTCTCGTCTTAAAATTAGAGTATATACTAAAGGTCAGACTTTACATTTCCTTTATATGACTTGAATTTTCTTGTTTTCTTTCTAGTTTGGGGAGAATTCTTGGCAGGAGATCAGGACTACATCTGATTTTATTAAATGTAACCAACAGTGTTACAATGGCAGTAAAGTAGAAACTAAGCCTAACCATTCAACTGTGATTTACATAAAGTCATTAACAATCACATTTGGTTAGTGGTTTGTTTGTCATAAAGTTTGTATCTGCTTCAGTAATTTTTAATATATTACTGCTGGAATTTTCCAATTTTTATATATAAAGTATATAAATATAATTTTAAAAATATATATAAATATGTAAAATATATAAAAAAATTTAATATATGGATAATAATAATTTATATTTCCCAGAATTTCCACATGTCATTATAGTTGATCCTTCCAACTCATACTTTTTTAGAAAAAGAAATCTGAATTTTTATTTCATACATCTAGTTTTCATTGTCTTGTACCTAACTCGATTGTTGAGATACTGGGAAGAAATATATTTTTATCTTACTTTGTAAGGAAACCTTTGGCTCTGAAGTAGAAACTAAAGCTTTTTTTTTTTTTTTTTTTTTGAGACAGGGTCTCGCTTTGTAGTTCAGGCTGTCCCTGAGCTCACTATGTAGCCCCATCAGGCGTGGAACTCAGCAATCCTCCTGCCTCTATCTCCCGAGTGCTGGGATTACATGCGTGAGCCACCACGCCCGGTGCTGTGGTGTGTGGTATTGATTGTTGGTGGGCGTGAGTCTCCACGCCCAGCATTGTATGTGGTTACCAGGGATCAATCTCAGGACCTTGTGCTTGTGAGGCAGGCGTCGGAACCACTGAGCTAACCCTCCAGCCCAGAAACTAAAGCTTTTTGAGATTCATTCAGTGGAAGGATATAGTAATAATAATGTGTTTTTTTTATGTATGAAAATAACTTCTGGTTTCCAGTCCATATACAATTTATATTAAATTGAAATGCTGTGGAATTTTTCAGTATATTCCTTTAGACCTTAGGCTAGATGTTCTGCAAATTTGTAGACAAGATTTGTAGATGGATTTTTTTTTTACATGACTACAAATCAAAAGGAAGAACAGAAAAGTCATTTTCCTAGTTTAATTAAGATGGAGGACTGAGCAGACATGTTGACTTCCTGTGCCTCTAAAAACACACTATAATAAAAGTGTAGAAGCACATAAAGGAATAGATTCAGGCAGCAAAGAAAATCAGAAAGTCACTAGCATTTGTAAGTTTCCAGGAAATTACTGGTAAATAGAAAGTTGGAGATGAGTTGACTAATGAAACAAGTTATAGACAGACTGCAGAGAGAAGCTCAATCCACCTGTGTAGCTTCGGAGGGTCATTGGACTGAGAATCAGCAAGTCTGAAGGAGAATGGAGAGAATATTTAGGCTCAAAAGAGAAGAATGAACTATAGGTTTCCTTTTATCTGAAAGAAGGGAAATCGACCCTCTTACCAGTGTGATCTTAGCAAAAAAGAAATGATCATATGTAAAAAGATAATGTTTCTTTTGTATGTATTGGTACTCCACAACAGAGTCTACATTATTAGGGGTTGGGGGCCTTGAAGTCTGACAGCTGGTTGCCAGTCTGCTCACCAAAGTTCCTCTCTCAACTAAAGCTTGCCAGTGTCCAAGGATACTTGTGCATACAGAATTTTCTAGTTAAGGCTACAAAGGAAAAAAGACAAATGAAACCTATTTTCTTTATTATTTGGTGGGCCATTGTTTCTCAAGCCCTTATTCCAAATGCATGATTTTGTGTTAGGTTTTTAATCAGTTTATTGTTCATTATTTGTTCCTCATTGCATACAGCTTTTTACAAGTTGAAGCAGGGTCTATTTTCAACAGTTATTTACTTTTAGTAGCCCAATCTTAAATATCTACAAGAAACTACATTTTTCTCTGAAGATATTTTCATTTGTTAATATATTGGTGGGATATGATTTAGGAATAATTATATAGTCTCTACATACATTTCACAATAATTAGCTTGAATTTAATAGCTGCCTGAACTAACACTGATATGTAATGTTATATATACATGCTACTGGCAGATTCATATTAATGTACTTGGATTGTACCATGATGTACCCTTTTGTTTGTAAGAGATACAGAATGCTTTATTAAATTAAAACATTGAGAAATATTGATCTCATTGGGAGAGAACATATTTCTTGCTTTTAAAATATTTAGTAATGTGAATTAGTGTTCAGAAACACTGAAGTGATTAGATCTACTCTTAATTTTTCTCATTTCCTTACATTTACATAGATATGCATATTAAGCTATTCATTCTCAGCTAAGCAGATGAGCCCGAAGATGCATAAATAAAATTGCTTTCTATAAGAATTTCCAAAAGCATTTGAAAATTATTTCAAATGGCAAGTTCATATTTCACTTAATTAAAATGCTGTTACCTAGCTTCCAGATGAATGTGTGATCACAAGCATCGAAATGTTATCAAAGTTAACCATTCTGTTCTAAAGTCTATAGTGATCTTGTATCTTGCAATGAGATTGACCTCATAGACTAATAAAAACTTCAAAAGGTAAAGTACTCAACTTCTACTCATTTTCAGTTTATTGAGGATATGGAAAATATTTTCCTATTCATAAACATCAGTGGATTGAGTTTATTGTGCTGAAATATAGTTTGAGTATTGATATTAATCTGTAATAGGCTTTAGTGTTTTATACTCTGGATGCTATAGAAATTATTATTTCCTGTTCATTACTTAGGCCGTAAAGATCTAAAACATCTGAATTGTCCTTAGATTTATGCTTTTAAAAAAATCAAAAAATGAATAAGTTTCTCCTCTGCATTAACATTTGAAATAAGATATGAAAAAATCTTCTAGGTCTTGCAAAAGGTCTTTGCAGATATGTTAATTATATAACCTGTTGTCAACTCTGTAGAAAGATGGATTTTTAAAATTTTTCTAATTGAATATTTTAAAATTATATACTGTCAAATTCCAGATGCTCCATACCATATAAATGTGCATCTATTTTCTTCTGAAATGTATGAAAAGAAAATGTACAAGAGGCCATTTAAGTTGTAGGGATAGAGGAGTGAGAGTGTCCTGGCTGCTGAAGGGGGTGGGGAGGGTGGAGTCAGTGTGGTTCCAAATGAGGCGCTAAGGTGTTAAGTAAGAAATATGAAAGAGGAGAGGGGAGGTTTGAATGGGATGTGAATGCAATGAGGGCCTATCATATAGAATCTCAAAGGGGATTAGATTTTATAAAAGACTTTGGAGGGAAGTGACCTGAGTCTGCAAGAAGTGAAGGGTAGGAGTTTAGTCCAGTCTGAGTGGACCTGGAGAGAAAACTTTAGGCTCTGTTTAAGAAGGTGCTTAGCTTTTTCAGTCTTACCTGAGGTTTGAGATCGATGTGGGATGTGGAGCTTCCAGGTTATATTTAGAGAGGAGGGTATCTCTTGTATGATTTGTGAGGTTTGGGTGGAGGCTGGGAGTCTGCTGAACCAGGGAATGATTTCAGTGAGTAGAATATGTACTGCAGTGAAAAATCTTTTGTTTGATAAAGGGGAATCTATCCATCTTGAGAAGTTGTCAACTAGGACAAAGAGCTATCTTTTTTTTTTAAACCAATTTTAGTATATGTGCTATATATAGTACTTTCTTTTGTTAGCCAGGGGCATGTGAGTAAAGTCTGTTTGCCAGTCATTGGTGGGGAGAGATTTCTGAATTGAGGGATGGGGAAGAGGATGTTGAGGTTGCTCTGGGGTTTGATGGTTTGACATATGGAACATTGAGCAATAATCTTTTTCAGAGAAGTCCTAAAACTAGGTATGAGATGTATGTCAGTCTGTAAGAACAGGACCAAAGGGAATGATCTAGCACAGAAGTGGTCATGCAAAGATCAAAATGTGTAAATTTGTTTTGCAAGCTTTCAGAAAAGACAGTTTTTCATGGAGAAACCACCACTGTTTTTCTTATCATGTCTCCTGTTCTTTGAGTACTTTCTTGGAGTGAGTAGAAAGGTATAGGAAGGAATAGGAAGTAGGGAATGGAGAGAGAATTGGTAGCTGCCTGTTTTGCTTCTCTGTCAGCCTTGTTATTTTCCAAAAGGTATGTCTGAGATGTTTATCCTGTGAGTTAAGTCTTTGATGGCTGATGCATTGAATAATAGCAACTCTATGGGTAGAAGAGTGCTTCTAGAAGGTCTTGAATTAGGGGCTCATTTTATAAGAATCCCCTTTTAAGCCTTTTTTGCTTTTGAGTGTGGGACCTTCTATGGATATTTGAAATCTGAAACTATGGATGGTTTTCTCTTTTGTAAGAGTGAGAGCTCTAGTGAGTACGATGAGTTCTGCTCGCTGTGAGGTTGTCCCTGTGGGGAGGACTGCCGCCTTGATATGTCTCAGGGATGGTAGGAGGATTGGCGGTCATGATACCTTCAGTAATGGTGGACCTTGCCTGGGAAGGGGTGGTTTTGCTTCTATCAACAAACCAGTCTGCGGACCCTGGAATATATGTCGAAGTTATGTGATGGAAGTGAGTGAATAAAATCAAGGAGTTCACTTCACTCATGTTGGAAGGGTGGAATCTGAGGAGTCAAGTATTGGGAAAAAGTTAGCAAGGTTTAGGGCAGGTAAGTGGCAGAAGGTAATGAGGGTTTAAGAGCTGAGAGTGTAGGACTTGAACTGGACCCAGAGAGAGAAGGGGTACAGCACATGCCTAAGAAGGTCAGAGAGGCTGTGTAGAGTACACCTGTAGGGGCAGATGGAGAGTAACCTTTTGGGCCTTGGGTATAAGGAGGGCAGCAAACATTAAGACCTGTAAACAGAGCCTAGCCTTTTGTTACAAGGTTGAGCTGTCTGGATACATAGGCACCAAGCTGGAAGGAGTCTCCAGCTTGCTGTAGCTCTAATGTTTGTCTATTTTTTCTGGTTAAAAATAAGAAGAAAGGTTTATTGTGATTGAGTAGGTCAAAACAGAAGCCCTAAAGAGCCTTTTGGGCTTGAGGGCCCAATAGGAAATGAGAATTAAGACTGTTTGTGGCATGCTTCCTCAGGGATCTCCGTAGGAAACCTCATAGAGGGGTTTTGCAATGAGTGAGAAATTTGGGATCCATATTTTAAAGAAGAAGCCTCAAGAATGAGAGATCTTGTTTTGTTGTGGGGAAAGGAAGATTGTTAGTAGCCTGTTTTCAGGAAGGGAGTATGCAGCAAGTGGGGGTGGGGTGAGGTGAAAGCTGAAGTAACTTTTTATTTTACCAGCTGTGCTTTGTGTTGTGAAACATGGTATCTTTTCCTCACAAGAATTTGAGAAGGGGGCTGGAGATTTAGCTTAGTGATTCTGGCTCCTGCCTAACAAGCACAAGGTCCCTGGTTCGATCCCTGGTAACCACATACAACAATACTGGGCGTGGTGTCTCACACCCACCAGCAGTCAGTACCACACAACACAATGCCAGGCACGGTGGCTCATGCCTGTAATCCCAGCATTCGGGAGTGAGACAGAGGCAGGAGGATTGCTGAGTTTGAGGCTTGTCTGAGCTACATAGTGAGCTCAGAGCCAGCCTGAATTACAAAGCGAGACTCTGCCCCCCCAATAAAAAGAATTTGAGAAGGAAGATAGTATGGAATATAGATTCATTTTTCGAGGAGCTGCAAAGCTCAATATGTCATTGACACATTTGAGCAGGCAACTGGGGGCAAGTTGGAGGGATTGGGGTGTTCTTTTGTAATGTTTGGCCAATGAAGTGGGGATATCCTGTAATTCCTAGGGAAGAACTGTCCCTGTGAGTTGTTCAGTGAACAGAAAAATGCAATCTCCCCAGGCATGGTGAAAAGTTGCTGCCCAGGGATTTAGCTCAGTGTTACCATGCCTATCTTGCAAGAAAGATGACAAGTTGTTGGGATTAGGGCTGAAGGGAAAAAGTAAAGATGATGTCTGTGAGGTCAAAAACAGTAAAGTATTGAGAATGCGGGTTGGATATGGGAGAGGAGAATCTAGGCTTTGAGAATCACTGAGTGGGAACAGCTTCATTAATTTTTTTGTCTTGATCTAACTGGAAGGAGCCATCAGGTCTTTTTTATAGGAGAGATAGGAGTGTGATGGGTAGAGATGAGAATTAAGGAGGCCAAGGTGGGTGTCAGGGACAATCAGGTGTTGGCTGACAGTCCAAGTCCTTTGGGGTTGTTTTTAAGCACTGATGATGTGAGACTATGGAAGGGATTTTTGTGTCCTGAAGAATGGACTCAGCAGTGATTTGTTTAGTTAGGTCCCCTCAGAGAAGAGGGTCTCATTTGGGTACAACTGGTAGGGTAGGAAATGAATATATGTAGATGCCCCATGCTGGAGAGGATAGCTGTTCTCAGAAAGGTACAGGAGTGGGTAATAGCTACATGGCCTAAAGAATGATATAAGAGTGGAGCCTTGATGGGCCTTCCTATTAGTCCCTTCATTCCAGCACCTGAGATGGAGGAGGGGAGCAAAGGTCCCATAGAGTCGTATGAAAAGGAAGATTATGTGCTGTTTTGAATGTTTAATGAATGTGTAGAAGCTATTTATTTAGCATTAACCTTTATCATGACTTCACTATTTTTCCTAAAAAATTTGAACTGCTGATATTAAGGAATTTTCTTGAGCAATGTTTGTTATTGGTCATCCTATTTAAGAACTCTTAATATTTTCATTTGATAGTAGCAAATAATCTATTTTGATATATCAATACTAGTATTGCTAGATTGATTTGAAACATAGAAGTGAAAAAAGAAAGGAGAAAGGTTTGAGCCAGAAAGATTTATGAGCACAATAAGGATAGCAGCATGTAGGGATGTGAAGTAGAAATTTAGGTCCACCCCGCCTAGAGCAGGACCGACTGCTTGGTTAAGGAATGAACTGAGGGACAGGATGAGGGAGCTGGCTGGGTGTAAACCAGTGGACAGTGACTGCTGGGAAGGAGTGCTGTAAGTCAGCAGGTACTGACACATTTTAGTAAGTAGATATGTTATTTTTAAAAACAGCCCATGGCATGTCAACATGTTGATTGGTAATTTTAACACACCAACATGAAAGAAATACATGCACGTATTTTAATGGGGATCATAAAAGAAATTCACTGTTTTTCTCTAGGCAAGGTTCAGTAAAAAGAGAAAATCAAGTGTTACATTAGTGATCATGCAAAGCAGTAGCTAATCTGCGCAAGTAAATGACTGTAACTGTGTTCCAATGGACAGAGAATTGTTAAACCACATTTTAATTAAATATGTTTTTGGAAAATGAATACAATTTAAAATGAGACCCTTAGCTTGAATTTGTCATATTTTCATAATTACATTTTGAAACAAAGTTTAAGATAGAATAAAAATATCTTTCATTTACATAGTTCCAATTTACTTATGGAATAAGCTTTATATGTTTGTCACAAAATATTCCAAAATATAAAGAAATTGTGAAACAATATGTAATATTAGAAATTTTTTTTTTTTTGAAATAGGGTCTCGCTTTATAGTTCAGGCTGGACCTGAGCTCACTATGTAGCCCAGGCAAGCCTGGAACTCAGCAATCCTCCTGTCTCTGCCTCCCCAGTGCTGGGATTACAGGCATGAGCCACCACACCCAGCAATATTGGGAATTATTAACAAGTCAGTAAGATTGCTTTCGTATTGCCTTGTCAAGACTTAAAGAAACTAATTTCATTTTTCTCTTAGAATTTCTAGAAAAACCAATTTCTATGCTATAGACATCAGTATTGTATGGAAATTTACTACTTTTATTTTAAAAATGCAACTGCATTCAAAATAGATTAAATACATCCTATGTAGAAAACTACTGTAATGAAGCATTGTACTTTTCTCAGTGCTACTTCACTTGCCAGTACAACTCATTTTGATTAGAAGGAAATTGATTATAATGTCCAAAACTGTTTATTGAACAGAAAAGATGGATGCAAGTCAGAGATGTACCTATAGAGAAGTCTTAGTATAAGAATTTCTATTTCCTTTTTAATGTTTGTATTTTAATGTAATACAAATAGATGTTAATAAAGTTTCATAACAGTAGAGTAATGGTGCTGAGTACATTATATGTCTCACTGTTAAAAGAATATATTTTCAATTACTAGTCAATTCATCTCCTAAGACTATCTTTTTTGCATAAAACATTTTAATTATTAGCAAAACATCTGACATTGAGCATTAGTTCCTTTAACTCACAATATCTGTTATATGTTTTGGTCCTTATATACACTTTGTTTCTCATACCAGAGGCAATGACGTCCTTTAACTCACAATATCTGTTATATGTTTTGGTCCTTATATACACTTTGTTTCTCATACCAGAGGCAATGACGTATTTGAACATGTATGTATGATTTATTTCACTTAATCTATTTCCTTTTTTTTTTTTTTTTCTGAGACAGGGTCTCGCTTTGTAGTTCAGGCTGGCTCTGAGCTCATTATGTAGCCTAGGCAAGCCTGGAACTCAGCAATCCTCCTGTCTGCCTCCCGAGAACTGGGATTACAGGCATGAGCCACCATGCCTGGCAATCTATTTCCTTTTAAAGTTTTACTAATCTTGCTACTGGAACACTGAGTAGTTCTTCTACAGTTAATAGAGTTTTCATATATACATATATAAAATATGTATCATTATGTATTTTATAAATATATATGTATCTCATTAAAATAAGTATGATTAATTCACTTCATTCAAAGAGGATTTTGCAAGCCATAATAAGGTGATTAGGTTGGCAGAAATCTCATGCAGATGAAAAAATGAGCTTGTTTGTCATACATTCAGAATAATACCAGTATAGGTTAAATTTTTTCTAAACATTTACTAATTTGAATTAACCTTGTCTTCTATCAAATTAAGGATTATACATGCCTTTGTTAGCAACTAGGGTTCACAAGGGTTGGGAGTGAAATAGATTTTGTTTTGTTTTGTTTTGTTTTTTGAGACAGGGTCTTGCTTTGTAGTTCAGGCTGGCCCTGAGCTCACTATGTAGCCCAGGCAAGCCTCGAACTCAGCAATCCTCCTGTCTCTGCCTCCCGAGTGCTGGGATTACAGGAGTGAGCCACCACGCCCAGCACGGAATAGATGTTTTTTTTTTATTATGCTATAGGTATTAATAGATTTTCGTCTACACATTTGATAAACGGTGCACTTTGTAACATAAAGCAAATTCAAAACTTTACCTTTTTATTTTGCTGAAGCAGATCTTCCAATGCAAACTGTAACTGAATTGTGAAATGAACACTCAAGTACATTTTATTTTCTTTTCTTGAAGACATGACAGCACACACTAGAAAAATTAAAAAAGTATGTGTTTTTAATACTTTCTTCTTACACTATGAATTACATTAGGTTATGTAATTCTGGATTCCAAGTATAAAGTACTGCTTGGAAGTACAAGTAAAACATGTAGATTTCTGTCTTTAAATGGTTATATGAAGAAATGTGAAGTCCAGAATTGGATATCAAGCTCATCATTTTGGAACTAGAGGATTTCAATTTGGAATTCATAATATACCCAGAATTCCTTAGACAGGAAACCAAAACTTGTTTTGAGATGTTAAATAATGCAGTTGTTTCAAATGAAAATGATTCAGTTATCAGGTATTTATAATACATTAAAATTCCAGAAAAAAGAAAATATAGAATCACCTGTGTTATTTAGTAAAGAAAAAGACCTATCTTAAACTGCTATTGCCTTTGACATAATTTCCCACTGTTAAGAGACCTTTCTGTGGGCCGGAGGGTTAGCTCAGTGGTTCCAGCGCCGGCCTCGCAAGCACAAGGACCTGAATTTGATCCCCGTAACCAATATAATGCTGGGTGTGGAGACACACCCACCAACAATCAACACCGCATACCACAATGCTGGACATGGTGGCTCACGCCTGTAATCCCAGCACTCAGGCAGAAACAGGAGGATTGCTGAGTTCGAGGCTTGCCTGGGCACCATAGTGAGCTCAGGGCCAGCCTGAACTACAAAGCGAGACCCTGTCTCAAAAATAAAAAAATAAAAAAAAAAAAAAGAGAGACCATTCTGTAATCATATTCAAAACTTCTTACCTTGGTGATTATATTCAGCAGCTGTAGCCAGACATTTGAGTTCAAGCTGAAAACCACAGTGGACATTATCAGCACACACACAGTAAACTATAGTCAATGAATACCATAGGAGGTTCACTTTGATTGGCTTCAAGTTTGTGATTTGGTCAGGCGTAGCATATTGTACTTTTAAAAGTAAGAAAATGTAGTGAGGATATGACTGCTAAACATATTATTTTGGCTACATAGGAGCAAAGCAGTATTTTGGCCAGAAGGAAAAGACACCAGGTCAAATGTCCTAACAACCAAAATAAATATATCGAAACATTTAATGAAAATATTTTCATGCATATTCTCCAACAATTTTTATGTTGATTAAAGATTTCTGGCCAAAAATGATTTGTTATTTTGGCAGCCAAAATTATTATTTTTTCAGCTAAGTGCAGTATATACCATGTAAAACCCCAGATCTTTTGCTTTAACCAGCTCCAGGTGATAGTAGGTATGAGAAGCCCTTTTTCAAGCTTACTGGAGAATCAGTACTTGGAGTTTAATTACTATTTAGCCTATATATTTTCTAAGTAAATAAGAATTATGAGCCCTACGGGACCGTTTTCATAATTTGGGTTAAATGCAGTGTAATAATTGAGAAAACATTGTCATCATTTAGACTTATTGTGATATTCTCCATATACAATATTTTTTCCTTCAGAGAAAAATGGTGTGATATCAACTGAACTGAGTATGAAAAGATTTAGCTAAATGAAATAGCTGGTATATATGTATATGTGTGTGCTTGCCAGAACTTGCATGCATAAAATTGGGAATGCTCCTGGCAAAGAGTGTGAACAAAGACCCAGGAGGCAGAACACTGAACCTGCAGTAAGAGTACTCCAGCCCTGCTGCTGTGTGCAGTACATTAGGACAGTTCTGTAGAAGAGTCATGTGCCATGTTTTGGGAGATTTGAATGCCATGCTATAAGCTTTGAATTTGCTTTTGCTGTTTATATTCTGCTTGTGTTCTCAAGTAGATAAACATTTGCCAAACTGTAATGTTCAAAGATTGAAAAGAAAATTTATAATTTGGTGGATGTGGAAAACTGGCCTTGTCTTTTCTATCAAAGTATATAAACAGAGATGGCAGAAATGTTTCCGTCTTAAATCCCAGTTCACCTTAGGCTGTCCTGCCCAACCTCTTACAACAGGATTGCAGTTGTTACAGTTACAAGCAACGTTTCCTCCAGGAACACAGCTAAGGACTTTCAATTCTTCCAGACCCCTTCTAGCAACCCTGCCCAGCAACCCTTCAACCCCCTCTCTCAGGCCACCTAACTAGTTAATCAGGAGATTTTGAACCTTCTAACCATTCAATAGGGAGGAGGTCAGTCACTTTTCTCAGGTGAGGATATCAAAGGAGCCTGTTGCTGCCTCTTTCTGTATCTGCTGCCTCATGGCTGAGATGTGCTCATTTCCTTCTGTGGAAAAATTTGCCTTGTCAAGATTTCTTGGTGTCTGAGTGCTTTATTTCTACACCAACAAATTGAGTCTGGAGCTTACTGCCAGCAGTGGATTTAACTTTGGGAAAAATGCCTCATGTGGTTTATGTTCTATGTATTTGTCACGGGTGTACTTTTTGTAACTTACTAAATTTCAAAAAAGGCTCAGAGTTTTCAGTTTGCCCATTGCCTCCTTATAGAGTAGGATATGCCTATGAGTTTTTGGAAACTGCTTGACTGGGCAGTATTTAAATGAAGAGCTTTTGAAATAACAGACCATGAAGGAACAGTAGAAATCTGCTCTATATTCATATGAAGTGATCATTTTACTTGCTGTGTTTCTGTATTGTATAGTGTATTTACTGGGCTAAGAGTTTTTACTTATTTGGAATTATAATTTTAAATGTAGTAATGATACTATATTAACTTCTGTGAAATTTTCACAGTAGCTATTCTTTTATGTTTTTGTTTTTGTGATTATATATATACATATATATATATATTTTTTTGAGACAGAGTCTCGCTTTATAGTTCAGGCTGGCCCTGAGCTCACTATGGTGCCCACGCAAGCCGCCGCGAACTCAGCAATCCTTCTGTCTCTGCCTCCCGAGTGCTGGGATGACAGGCGTGAGCCACCACGCCCAGCATTGTGGTATGCGGTGTTGATTGTTGGTGGGCGTGAGTCTCCATGCCCGGCATTGTATGTGGTTACCGGGGATCAAACTCAGGACCTTGCGCTTGCAAGGCAGGCGCCGGAACCACTGAGCTAACCCTCCGGCCCTTGTGATTATATTTTTAAAGATTTTTGAAAAATTAAAGTCTAGCCTTACATTATACCTCTTATTAAAACAGCTTGATATTTCATTAGCTATATTTTCAAAATTTTCACCTTCAACATAGCCTTTGTGTTTTTCTGTATTGAGTGATTTTTTTTTCAATGGAAGTAATTGTGAAAATTCACATGAGGGAGGTGAATATTTTTTTCTCTAAATTATCTTGATATGCAAGTGAAATTGCTACAATAATTTTAAATTGCCACAATGATGCAGTGGCAAGAATAACAACTAGTTCCACCTCTTTGTATGTTATTTTCCCCTTGAGAGCATCATTTTCCTCAATAAAAAAGTGCTTAGCCATATTAGTGCTGAAGTTGACCTTAGTGATACTTTATGGTTCTAATGACCTTGGTTCACTACTTCAGTTTGCTTATATAGGTGTACTTTTTAACATCTTTGAGTTATAGGACTAAAAACCTTCTTGGGAAGTGATGTAATCAAGCTGCCTTACAGAAAAGTGGAGATTTATTCCTGTCTCTCTGTCTAGGATGCTTTTGCCTGTATCTTCTTAACTGGCATTCTTTGAATCAGAGCTGGCTGTAACAAATATTACCCTTTTGGTTGTTAGGATTGATTTCATGAGTCTGACAGATGGTAAAAGGATCTCTTCCTTACAGTCCCATGAAATTTTTTTCCATATTTAGAAGCTTAGTTGCAAATGATAACTGGCTAACATAGAAACCTTTTCTTTGGTCAAAAGTATGTTTTCTCCTCTGACATATTCATCTTTCTATGATGAGCACTTTGCACAGAATTTTGTATTGTTTAAGTGTTTATCGAATGTTTAAATATTATGAGTGACTAAAATGGTTAACACTTGTGTATGTGGGTAGAGTTTCATAGTATATTCAGGCTGAGTGAAAATGGAAATTATATCTCTAATTTTTTGAACAATTTTACTTATTGATAAATAATATGTATTGGGATATATTTATAATTACCTACAATTATATTTACTTATTAAAATGTAATTCATAGACAGTTTTAATAAATCATCCTAAATTATTTTTTGTCCAATAAATCTATTCACCAGGACTTGAACTACTATTTAAACTTTATCTCTTGTCTGTCATTTCTACAACTGAAAAGAAAACTTCCTCTTTAAGTACCTAGCAGAGTATTTTTAGATTCAACTTGGGCAAGAGATTAGTAGTATTTCTTTTACTGGAATAGTCTGCCTCCTGTTTTCTAAGTAAAAAGATAATTGTATCATTTTTAATTATAAGATCCAATTTCAGTGTGAAAGCTAAGCAATGCAAATTTGGATTCTTATCTAGTTGATATCTGTATTATTTAGAGAATATTTCTGCATGGATAATTTGTGACGAGGTTAGTGGATTTCTCTTCTTGAGAAATGTATTTGTGCTTCTAATTCTTAACTAATGGAAAAGTAGAAGATATTTTTAGTGTCAGCTTTCATCAAGTCAGACCTTTCTGTAGACCTTACTAAATTCTATTTCCATGGGACTTTTGCTAATGGATATGTGCAACATTATCCAGGTGCTTTTGGATAAGATTAAAAATTAAAAATGAAAAGAAGTGGATGGACAAATACATCTTTCTTAAGACATTGGCAGAACATTAGTCCTTGTTCTTTCATTTTCACTTTGCAGTGTTTTTAGATCAAATACACAAAGTCTCAGTTTGGTATTCATGCATGAGTTTAGCTTAGACAATATAAGTAGTGAATTTCCTAAATGGATTTTCTGTTGTGATCTTATATATATAAGTCATAAGAGAGAGGCTATCTTCCAGTCTGTATATTGTTAATATATAGACTTTAATGGATTTTATAGGAAAATGGAATATTGAAGATATATTTAGAAATAAACCACCCATTTATATTGTTTGTATATTAACTTACTGATATATTTTATAATACATTGAATATCCATGTTACATTTTAAAAATGTAGAAAAAATTTGTGAACCAGGTGATGTTAAACATTTATTGAATACCTTTTGGATTTGTTTAGGGCTTAGTATTAGCCACCTTCTCATACTATATTTTTTATGGTTTTAAGTGTCAGTAGTGTATTGGTGACTCCCAAATGTATACATCTTACCTAAACCTCTTTTTAGTTTTCCAGACTTATTTCTTATATTTTTAGGGAAATCTCAGCCATATCCAGCTAATTATGCTGAAACTATACTTTTGATTCTCTCCTTCTTTAGATCTACTTCAGATCTTCAAAAGTTTTTCTCAGAAATCTGCTAATAATCTTGCGAATGTTCCTTTGTATGTGACGAATTACTTATATTATTTTTAAGGCTCTGCAATCACCTTTTGACAGTTTGATTGTGTCTGGAGTGTGATTCTCTTCAGATTTTCCTGGCTGAAATTCTTGAGTTTCTAAATTTGTATTTTGTTTGTGGCCACAAATTTGGGAAGTCTTTAGCCATTACTACTTCAAATACAGTATATACTGCTTTATCTTTCTCTCTTTTCTAATGGAATACTCATAATGCACATATTGATCTACTTGATAATGTCTGATAGGTCCCTTAGACTTTCATTGCTTTTCAATTCTTTTTCTTCCTAAAACTTGATGATTTCAAATGACTTGTTATTGAAAGTTCATTGATTCTTTATTATGCCTAGTTAAAATTGTTATCAAATCCCTTTAATGAATCATTCAGTTCAGTTATTTTGTTTTTCAGGCCCAGAATTATTTTTAGTAGTTTCTGTCTCTTTATTCATATTTTTTATGTTCATATATGATCTTCCTGAGTTTAATTATATATGTGTTTTGTTTTAACTCAGTCAGCACATTTATGATGATTACTTTAAATACTTTGTCATGTTGGTCATAGTTTTGTGTTTTGTTAGTATCAGTTTCAGGAGTGTTATTTTTTTCCCTTTGACTAGGCCATGTTTTCTTTTCATTATGCACACAATTCTAAGAGACAGAAAACACCAAATTTGAGTCAGGAGGACTTATTTATGATGTATAAACTGGCTCAGTGAACTTTGTATTCAAAGTGGCTGAGCATTGAACAAAGAGGAGTTATAATTTTTATACATTTTGTTGAAAAAAGTGGTTTTTCTACTGATGTAGCAAGTGAGTTTACCAGAACAGGACAAGGGCAAATGGTTTTGTAACTTTGCCTTGAAAGAAGACAGCATCTTATGAATCATATGAGAACAGAGTGTCATAAACTTTGTTTACAGAACATAGTTATTAATTTTATCTGTACCAGAACAAGGAGTTATAGCTGCAGGGGAGAGGGAAGACACAGGGGAAAGAGAACTGAATAAGGCTGGGAAGGACTTGCTTTTTTAGCTCCTCCTTTAGTTTTGCCTTCTCAGTTTTCCTGAGCTTTGGATGTTTTTATAACCACTGCCTTTTTCAGTTTTTATACGGTGGGTTTGTATAGGAGAAGGCCCTTACCAGCCAACCCAGCTGAGAATCCTACAACCTCTCAAGCTGTTCATGAAATCTTGCTTTCCCTGAAGTTATCCCCAAGACTCAGCTCTAATACACTGTTCACCTGTTTTCAGTGCCTTTCAAAATCTGGTGCTGGTCCTGTTGTGGCAAAGCAGAACAGTTTGGTGCTATAGCCAAGTCCCACAGCTATGAGGTACAGCCAAGTGTTACAGCTCAGTGTTACAGCTACTGCAATTTAAAGATTTGAGAATCTGAAGGTCACTTTAAGAGATGGAGAAAAACTTTGATTATTTTAGCAGACTCAGAGGATTTTGTACTCTGAAATCTGAGCACTTGAGTAGAAATGAGAGTCTCTTTATGTGAGACTATAAGGTAGGCAAGTGTATTAGGCATTTTTCTCTCATTGCTGAGATAAAATACCCAATACCCAAAGTTAGAGGTAAAGGGATTTATTTGGTATTAGTTCATAGAGGATTCAGTGCATAATAAGTTGGTTTTAAAACTGGGATGGTAAGCAAGCATCCCAGAGAAGAAACAGCATGGCATGCACAAGGAAGCAAAAGTAACAAGAGAGATTCATGGTGCCCACACCATAGCAATAGCTGCAAAGAAGAGAGTCTAGCAATGTCTTTCTGCCCCTTTTATCTTACTCAGACTATAGGGATTA
>PVIC010019657.1:0-30312 GCA_004025085.1 Thryonomys swinderianus
AAAAAAAAAAAAAAAAAAAAAATATTGAGCATGATCATGATGTGTATAATGTACCAATAAAAATTCAATTAAAAATATTTTCCCAAAAAATATTTTCCATAATATCCTCTCCAAAGCAGACCTCCTCTTCAACTAGCTTTTGTAGCTCCAACACTCAATCTAACACCAAAGTCCCTCACATGTGTATCAATTTAAAACTATTTTCTTGACAGTAGTGCCAGGCAGCTCAGACACAAGAGACATAGTGAACAAATGCAAGTCAGATGGTACAGGTCCCGCCCAGCAGGTGACTGTCAAACTCCCACTATTGGACGCCCTAAACGTGACCCATTGTACCCCAAAGCTATCAATGTGAATTGGGATGGGAGGCTCGACAGCTGGTGTTCCCTGGATTGATAGTTTGTCATGGTCAGGAGCTTTGGCAGGAGCTGGCCTAACTAACTCAAGGGTCATGCTGGCAGAGACCTCAGACACAGGAAAGCTCATTCTGACCCACTAAACTCTGTGCACCCTGCAGCCTTCTCAAAGCTCAGCCCCAAACAACAATGACATAATGGTTGTACTCCAAGGGGAACCTGCTCACACCTGAGTGCACCTGCAAAGGCTCTTGGCCCTTGCCTACCACAAGGACACTGCTCCACGCTTGTGCATCTGAAGCCTCCTGGTCTGTGCCCTGAAACACATCTGGAACACCTCCCATCTATCTGTTCAATCTGCATGTGTCTTCATGGAAGAGGTATGTCTCCTGCAGCCAGCATATAGTTGGGTCTTGTTTGTTGATCCACTCTGCCAGTGTATCTTTTGCTTGGAGAATTAAGCCCATGTACATTGAGTGTTATTATTAAAAGATATATTCTGATTACTGTCACATGCTTGATTCCTTTCTGTTTTCCTTTTGCTTAACTATTTTTCCAGTGAAGCTTCCACTGGCCTCCTGGGTTGTTTTCCTCCTTGTTCCTGGGACTACCTTAAGTATTTTCTGCAGTGCTGGTTTGGTGATCATGTATTTCTTTAGTATGTCTTTATCATGGAAAGTTCTCAGCCAGCTTCAAAGGATAATTTTGTATGATATAGTAATCTGGATTGCCAATTATTTTGTTTTAGGCCTTGAAAAACTTCACTTCAAACTCTTTTGGGCTTTAAGGTTTATGTTGAGAAATCTATTATTCTGATATGTTTGGCCTTATAGGTGATTTGGTACTTTTCTCTAACAGCTTTCAGTGTTCTTTCTTTGTGCTATGTTTCTGGTATTTTGACTATGGAATGTCATGGAGTTTTTTTTGTTTTGTTTTGTTTTTTTAATACACCCTTTCTTTGAGAAACAAATCTATCAACTGGAGAAAAAGTTGGCAAATTCTTTCTGGAAGGGCCAGATAGTAAATATTTTTGTTTTTTCAGGCTACATGGTCTCTGTTAAACTACTCATCTCTGTTACTGTACTCTGAAAGTAGCAATACTTATTTAAACATATATGGACTGTTCCAGTAAGTAGTTGGTTAATCCCTGAAGTATAGTGTGTGTATATGCTTATTTTTGTGTTTAGACTTAAATATCCAGTCAAAACACAGTTTTCTGAGTCAACTCCTTTCTTTACCCCCTTCAGTATATGATTCACTTGCAGTGCAATTAGACTCATTTTTCAGTGTGCAGTTCATTTTTCTTCCATACTCTGGATGATTTTTAAAATTTGCTTTTTATAATATACAACATCATGGGTTTTGACAAACTATATGGAGTCATACAGAGTAGTTCCATAGTGAACTGCTCAATTGACCTCTAAATTCTCCAGAGTTGTGTCTTTATAGACAAGCTCTCTTCCCTACTTCTAAACCATTAATCTCTTACCCCTTTAGTTTTTGCTTTTTCCAGAGTGCCATATAGATCATTACAATATGTTGTCTTTTTTTCTCAGCAAAATCTACGTGAATTATTCATATTTTCACATAAATCAGTAGTTCATTTTAACTTTTGAGTAGTATTTCACTAGAATATAATGTAATTTGTTTACCTGTTTCTTTATTGAAAAGGGTTGTTTCAAGGTTTTTGGTAATTACGACTGAAACTTCTGTAAACGTTTGTGTACATATTTTTGTGTAAGCCTAAGCCTCAGTTTTCATTTCTTTAGGGCACATATCTATGAGCGAGGTTGTTAGGTCACATAGTAGATGTATGTTTAAATTTGTAAGAAATTCAAAACCCTCCCATGTTCCCAAGTGGATATACCACTCTATTCTCACTAACACTAACTGTAGAAACTAGTAGTCTTTTAAAAAAGTATTTAGAAGTGACAACTTTTAAGAAATGGAAGAGTTCTTGAAACTCCTAATGCAAGTCATACTGAAAGTCCCCAAAGACACTAATTATCAGAGCACATATAGACCCACCTGAAGCTTGGTGATGATCTCTTGTTTTGTGAGCTCCACCAACTGGCTGTCCTCAACAGCAAAGGCTGGGAACGAAACCACTGAGAGCAGACTGGCATCAACCTCTTTGGATGTTGAAGCCCGAGGCAGCAGTGAATGAAGGATAGACTAAAAGAAAGGAAGTCCAACAATACATTACTAAATATTTTAATATTGTAAAACTAACAGCTTTAGTTTCAAAAGATGTATGAGAAAGATCTTTCAGAAGAAAATTTAAACATTCAGTAGCAAGAGCTTTAAAAACCTGTTAGTTTTGTAAATTATCCTCATTGCTTTCACATCATGGTTCTTAAGTGATTGCTCATGCATAAAGTCAATTCTAACACTATTATCTCATCTTCATTCCTGTTGTTCTATTAGCAGCTATTTAAGTGCAGAATTATGACAAAATGTAGCTGCTAAGAAGCAAGATGGGAAGGCTCAGCTCCTATGCTTCTGACAAGTACATTTTCCATGGAAAATTTACAAGTTAAAAGGTGATTTGATATTCAGTAGCATAGCAATGGTTTCTAATCAGGGTTTGAAGAAAAAGAGAAGATTCATTGTGCCAATGATAACAACCTTAATCATCCAATACCAAGAATGGTCCTAAACAAAGATCCACATTTAATTAAGATCCACATTTACCGCATTAACAGTCTAATCTCCAAATATCTTAACCAGGGGGAACCAGGGATAAGAAACTGTTTCAGAGCCACTATAAAGAATACTCAAAATCTGTTATCTCTTGTTTTCTCTATTTAGAAAAGGATATTTTTAGAAAGAGACTATAGTCTCTTGATATAATAGCAGAGAAGAATTTAATATACTGTAGTGAAATTCTTTTAAAAAGTTAAATGAAACAACAGTACTATGATCTATTTTCTAGCTGCTGCTATCAGTCTTATCTCAGTATTGGATGCTTAATAAAAACATTTGTTGGTACAAAACATTACATCACATGATCCACTGTCTTTCAGCTCTCCTTAATCTTATGTCCTTGCTAAGCTTGATCTGAACAAAAATAAAATTTGCTGTAACATAGTCTATTATTCCCCACCTGGCAGTGTTGTACTTCATCGGGCAGGACATGGATAACTGATTGAGGCCCACCTTTCACACCAAATAGGTCCAGTTCATCTAGTGCTTCCAGGGCTGCCTATGAGAAGAAACGGAAGAAAGGATAATTTCAACATCAGAAAGCTATACAGCTCTGAGTTAAGGGACAAAGCACAAAACCTTATTCAATCATCAGTACTGCCACAAAAGGTACCTTAGTAAATACATACTAGATATTTAGTAAATACATACCAGATACTTTACTAGATACAGAGTAAAGTATGGTTTTTCTTGTACCCTAAGACCTTACTAATAATGCACATGATGTTACTTTTGAATATGATAGAACATACAGTATAATAACATACTTTCCCCCTCATTATTAAGTTTATTGGTACATTTCAGGGATATATTATGATCACATTCAACATTGAGAATTTGTACCTGTACATGACACATCTTGATTCTCGCTTTTTCCCATTCCCCTGTCCTCCATACAACCCTACCCCTACATACATAAGCTTTGTTTCCATGTTTTGTTTTTCTCATACAATTTTTTCTTTCCCTTCTTTGCTTTCCCCCCATCCTCTCCTTTCCCTTTTTCCCTTTAAATATTTTTTTCCTATTTCACAACATAATAACTTTTGTAACTTCCAGGGCCTTCAGAGTTTTTCTTTGCCTCCCACATCATCTCAGAGAAAGTTAAGATATGGGGCCTGTGGCACTCAAGTCAAATGGCACAATTTAAAAGTAATTTGATGAATGACTGGATTTTTTTTTACAAAATGGAGTACTACTCAGCCATAAATAATGATAGACTTAAGACATTTATAGCTAAATGGATGCACATTGAGACCATACTCTTAAGTGAAATAAATAGGACATGCATGTATGAATACTGAATAGTTTCTCTGGTGTGAGAAATTGAAACTGTAAATGAGAACCACAATGTATAATAGATATTATGAAACAGGAAGTAAGTGTTCAAGGGAAAAGGAGAAATAGGGAGGGGAGGTGGGGGAAAGAAAGAAGGGAAAGAAAAAATATATGAGAAAAGAAGGAAGAAATGGAAACAAAGTCTTTGTAAACATGAAGTGTTGGAAGAGTTGAAGGGGTGGGCAGGGAAATGGGGAAAAAATAAGAAGCATGCTATGTCTTGTACAGGTTCAAGATCCCAGTGATGATTATCAATATATTGTATACCTAAAATGTACTGATAAATTTTAAAAAGTAATTTGAACATGGCACATGAATTTATATGAAATTGTTCTTTTAGCAGAGAACCTCCAAATGTGATATCACGCATAAGAAGTACTAGAAGCTGTGTGGCTATGAAGATAATGCCACAATCATTAGATATTGCCACATAGTTGACTTTCCAACTAGATGTGAGTATCTCAGAGTGATACTATATTTGATTTAAAGAAGTATTATGAGCCAGCAAGGAAAAGAAATAATTTTCATGCTTTTAAAAAATAGACCCTTTTATTTGAAAGGGCACAAGATCTCAAAACTTATTTCTCCTATCTCTCTCTCAATCTTTGTGCTCCTTGATCAACAGTCCCCTCATAAACTAGCATTTGGTAACTTTCATTCTACTCTCTGCTTCTGAGTTTGACTTTGTAGGATTCCACATAAAAGTGAGATTGTTATTTTTAATAGAATCTATTAATTTCTTGCTTTGCTAAATATCTTTTCTGATCCTAAAATAAAACATAGTGCTTATAGAATATTCTGAAACCATAGTAAAGTATTAAGAGTAGGAGAAATCAGCACTCTTAATACTTTGGTATGTTTCAGTTTTTTCTATGTATATTTGTATATAATTTAACCATGTTTGGCATCCTCCTTTTTGCAGTTAATAATATAACATGAGTGTCTTTCCATACCATTAAAACTATTTTGTCATAATATTCTCTCATACAGCTATAATAACCTATATTTGGCCATTTATCTATTATTAGAAATTTAGGCTGTCTTTAATTTGATGCTGTTAGAAACAGCACTTTGAGAAACACCTGTTGCTAAATTATAAGTTCTTTGAGGTCAGAGATTGTGTTTTCAGCAACACCTAGCATACAGCATGGCATATGGTAGGTCTGTTGTCAAGCAACAAAAAATTCTTTTCATTTTGAGGGCTTTTTGGTAAACATTAGTTCTCTGAGGTAGAATCACTGGGTAAAACGGTGTAACAATTTTTGAGACATAATGCTGAACTGCTTTTCATGTAAATTATACCAATATAACTCTTGCTAGAAATACAGTATATGAAAAGACCTTCCTTAATGCAAAAAAACTGTCTTTGAAGGTTGGATATTACTTCAAGTATTTATTAGTTATCTGTGGCTCCTCAACCGTGAAGCAGACTTGACACGGTCTTGGGAGTAGGAAACAGCTCTAGAGCAGCTCTCTGAAGAAATGGTACCTGAGTGAGATCTAGAGGATAAGCACAAGTTGACAAGGCACAGAATACTCAGTAATAAAAGTGGGAAAACCTAGCAAATTTGCAGCAGGGAAACGTAGCAGAAATCACCTTGATCAAGTGGTCAGACATAAGGTCAACAATAACGGGACATATTCACATCACCTGCTCCCTGGTAACACGTGACCACACCGCATCACCTGTGTGGTATTCTCTCTGAAAACACATGATTTGGATCAAATCACGAGGAAATTCCCACAAAACCAAATTGAAGGACATTCTATAAAATAACCGGCCTTGCTGTGTCATAAGAGGTGAAAGGAGGCAAATGTAGCTCAGAAGATTTCATGATTTCCAGAGCCAAGCCGAACAAAATCTGGCCTGTGCTTGTCAAAAATGTTAAAGTCATGCCAGGCGTGGTGGCTCACGCCTGTAATCCCAGCACCTGGGAGGCAGAGGCAAGAGGATTGCTGAGTTTGAGGCTTGCCTGGGCTACATAGTGAGCTCAGGGCCAGCCTGAACTACAAAGCGAGACCCTGTCTCAAAAAAAAAAAAAAAGAGAGAGAAATGTTAAAGTCATGAAAGACAGGAAAAATATTGTTCCTGATTCAGTAAACCTGAAGAGATATTATAAATAAATGTAACGTATTATTCTAGAGTAGGTCCTGTATCACAGGAATTTTTAAATTTTTTCCAAAAATGATATTATTGGAACAGTTAAAGAAATATGATTGAGGTCTGTAAATTAAGTAGTAGTAATGTCAGTGTTCATTTCCTGATTTTGGATATTGTGCCATAGTTTTGAAAGACTCTCTGAGGCACTTCACAATGCAGTATTTAGGAATAGCGGGGCATTGAGGCTGCAGTGTACTCCAAAGTAGCTCGGAAAATATGTGTGTGATTGTGTGTGTGTGTGTGTGTGTAAATAGTGTGAGACAAAGATAAACTAAATGTTAACAAGTGAAGAACTTAACAGGTGAAACTTTTTGTACCATTCTTGCAACTTTTCTCCACTCTGAAATGATGTTAAAACAAAAAAGTTTCAATGGTTAAAGAAATTTTAGGTTAAATATTCAAGAGTATTGATAATATCCAGAGTTAAAAAAGTTTGAAGAAAATGGAATACATGGTATATAATGGCACGTATCTATCATATATGACTGGAAGAAATGTTAACTAGTGGAAAATTTTAAGGAGGGTAATTTTAAAGTATATACAAATTGACAACATTTGTTCCACTTTTGGAAACCTACCTACAAAATTGTTTCTTCAAGTTACAGGCTGTATGTGCAAAGATTCTCACTAAAACGCTATTTGGAATAGTAAAAGAGCAGAGAATCTCATCAATACAGTAATTATTAAATATTATATAGCAATGGAAAAGAATGAACTAGATTTATCTGTAAGAAATGACATAAGAGGATGTTTAGTTTGTTCAGTGACATGAGATTTTTTTATTAGTACATGTTTGCAGTACACAATAATTACATCTACAGTGGGGACTTGGTATACTAATGTAACACATCTCCATCTTTATTTTTCCCCCTTTCCCTACCATCCTTCCTTGCTTGCTCCAACTATTATTCTCCTTTCCATTACAAAAACTTTATTTCTATTTTTGTATTCAATTTTATCTTTTAAAAATCCCTTTTCCCTTCCATCTCATTTTCCTTCCCATATGCAAAAGGCTTCCCGACTTTCTATTACATATTTTTTATTCTGATCTTTATTTACATTTTGGATTTCTTATATAAGAGAAATCATGTGAGTCCCATTTATTTCACTAATATTTTTACTTTGAGATGCATATATTTATCTACAAATCCTTCAAATTTACCCTTCTTTATGGCAGAGTAGTACTCCTCTGCATATATAAATGTCACATTTTCTTTATCTATTCATCTGCTGATGGGCACATAGCCTTTCCCAAGAGTTAGTTATCACAAACTGTGTTGCTGTAAACAAGAATATGTATGTATCCCTGTAATATAATGTATTTAACACTTGCAGGTTGATAGCTAGAAGGAGAATAGCTAGGTCAAATGGAATTTCTAATTTTAGTTTTGTTAGGACTTTCCACACTGGTCTCCACAGTTGTACTAGTGCACATCTCCACGAGCAATTTTGCATTTTTCTGCAGCCCCTTCAGCATGTTATTGTTTGATTTTTTGATTACTGTCATTCTTTCTGGAGTAAGATGGAATCTTACTCCAGAAAGTGCTGTATTAATTTGTAGTGGCCATCTCTAGTGGCCAGAGATGCTGAATCTTGTTAAAAAAGCAACCAGGCTATGCAGAAGTAGGTATAATGGGATCTAATTTTAAAAATATTATCTATATCACACTGGTGATTTAAAAATGTATTAAAAAGAAAAAAATTCCCCAAGGAATAAATATGTTATAGGTACAAAGTTCCATATTTATTAATTCAACTACATTAATTATATAATTCAATTGTTCTATGATCTTATTTTTGTTTTACTTGTCAGCCTGACAATTTTTTTGTCACATTATTACTTTAGAATTGTTTTTGGTTTCCCTGGCATTTCTAATATATTTTGCTCTATATTAACTGAAACTATATTCCAAGTCAGACTTCCTAATTACAGATGTATTTTTAAAAAGTCTATCATGATCCTCTTTACGTCATATAATACTTTTTGCTTTGAATTCAACTTCATTGGACATTTGTGTAGTGAGTACTCTTTTCTGTTTGTCAGACTTTACCTATGGTATTCTTCTGGCTTTAGTCTTCCTGTATCATTCTGTTATACGGACAATATATATTGGATTTTCTTATCTGTGTTTTAAAATTGATTTGTCTTTGTCTTTTAGTGAAAAGATTAAATTATGCATATTTATCATAGTGGATGTGTTTCATCTTATTCCTGCTGTTCTGCTTTATGCATTTTTGCTGTTTCTAGAGAAGGTACAAGTGGGTAGGATGAAAAGAGATGGTGTATGAGAAAAGTGATAATGATGATGATGATGAAGACAATGACAATCATGATGATATTGGGACAGAAAGAGCAAAGGGGATGGAGCACTGACTGATGGTTCCTTGATATCAAACTTTGCCATGTACTCCCCAAATCATTTCTTGAAGCAAGCATCACCCTGATTCCAAAGAAAGAAAAAGATCCCACCAAAAAAGAAAACTACAGGCCAATCTCTCTAATGAGCATTGACGCAAAAATCCTCAAAAAAAAAAAAAAATACGGGCAAACAGAATACAGAGAGTTAGCAAGAAAATCATACACACCAATTAACTCGGATTTATCCCAGGGATGCAAGGCTGGTTCAACATATGTAAATCAATCAATGTAATACACTATATTAACAGACTCAAGGACAAAAACCATATGATCATCTCAATAGATGCAGAAAAAGCATTTGACAAAAATCCAACACCCATTCATGATCAAAACCCTGCAGAGAATCAGAATCGATAGACTTTATCTCAATTTAATACAAGCTATTTATGAGAAACCAACAGCCAGCATCATACTTAATGGCCAAAAGCTGAAACTTTTTACACTAAGATCAGGAATGAGACAAGGATGCCCGCTGTCACCACTCTTGTTCAATATAGTGCTGGAAACATTAGCCATAGCAATCAGGCAGGACAAAGATATAAAAGAGATAAAGATAGGAAAGAAAGAAGTTAAACTGTCATTATTTGCTGATGATAGGATACTCTATCTAGAGGATCCTAAAAACTCAACCAAAAGACTGCTACACTTAATTACCAAATTTGGTAGTTTTGCTGGATACAGGGTCAATGCTCAAAAATCAATAGCCTTTGTCTACACAAACAACAGACTCACTGAAAGAGAAATTGGAGAGTCAATCCTTTCCACAATAGCACCCAGGAAAATGAAATATCTAGGAATAAATCTGACAATGGAGGTGAAAGACCTCTACTCTGAAAACTGTAAGACCCAGAAAAATGAGATAGAAAAGGATATCAGAAAGTGGAAAGACATCCCTTGTTCCTGGGTAGGGAGAACCAACATCGTCAAAATGGCTATACTCCCACAACTACTATACAGATTCAATGCAATTCCAATTGAAATTCCAACACTATACTTCACAGAGCTAGAGAAAATCATCCAAAAATTCATCTGCAACCACAAGACCTAGAATAGCAAAAGCAATTCTCACCAATCACGACATGGCAGGGGGTATTACAATCCCCTAATCAAAACTCTACTATAAAGCCACTGTGATAAAAACTGCATGGTACTGGCAAAGTAACAGACTCAAGGACCAGTGGAATAGATTAGAAGACCCAGAAACAACCCCGGATACACTCAGCCACCTTATCTTTGACAAAGGAGCCAAACATCCCCAGTAGAGGAAAGACAGCCTCTTTAACAAATGGTGCTGGAAAAACTGGGCTTTAACCTGCCAAAAACTAAAGCTAGACCTATCTCTTTCACCATGCACAAAACTAAACTCACAATTGATAGGAGACTTAAACATTAAAACAGAAACAATAAGCCTGCTGGAAAACAGGTTAGGTAAAACTCTTGGAGACATTGGCTTAGGCAGAGACTTCATGAATAAAACCCCTATAGCACAAGAACTAGCAGAAAGAATCAAATGGGATCTCATCCTACTGAAAAGTTTCTGCACAGAAAAAATCACTGGCACTGCTAAAAGACAACCAACAACAGGGGAAAAAATCTTTACTAGCTGTTTATCAGACAAAGGGCTATTATTACAATATATAAAGAACTTAAACAGATCAGCCTCCCCAAGTTTAAAGACCCAGTTCAAAAATGGGCATCTGAAATGAACAGACACTTCTCAGAGGCAGAAGTCAAAGCAGCTAAGAAGCATATGAAGAAATGTTCAACATCACTGGTCATTTGAGAGATGCAAATGAAAACAACACTGAGATTTCATCTCACTCCACAAAGAATGGCTGCTATTACACAATCAACCAACAATAAATGCTGGTGAAGCTGTGGGGAGAAAGGAACCCTTCTCCACTGTTGGTGGGATTGCAGACTTGTGCAACCATTGTGGAGATCCATGTGGAGATTCCTCAGCGAACTAAGACTAGGGGTCCCATTTGACCCTGCCATCCCCCTGCTAGGAATATACCCAAATGAATTTTAAAAATCACATTGGAAAGACGGATGTACACCCTTGTTCTAGCATCTCAGTTCTTGATAGCTCAATCTTGGAAACAACCCAAATGCCCATCAACTGGAGACCGGATAAAGAAGATGTTTTTTTTTTTTAATAAAATGGAGTATTATTCTGCCATAAAGAATGACAAGATTGATTCATTTATGTGCAAATGGAGACACCTGGAGGACCCACTAGGTGAAATAAATAGATCACAGATAGGCAAATACCGGATCTTCTCTTTAATATGAGCACCTGTGGATGTAAATGAGCTCTAGAAAGTATGAGGATTTTTTTAGAATGTTAAATTTCCAAAGGAAATCTGGTGTAGGAATGTCATGAGGGGAAGGAATAAATATGATTCTGAAAGAAAATAAGAGGGCATGTACATAGGGGGTGGTGTGGGTGGGTAGGGATATGGATACAAATGAGAATTAACTTGTGTCATATACTGGTACAAATTCCCCAATGTTATGCGTGATTGTGAGATGTATATAAAATGTACCAATAAAGAATTCAATTTTTAAAAAAAGATATCAAACTTTGCCAATAGCTCTAGGGGGGCTGAAAGAATTTTCTTTTCTTTTCTTTTCTTTTTTCCAATGGTAGAGATAATGAGAATCGAAACTTACCTTTGCCATTCCAACTGAACTGGCATTCAATTCTGATATTCCTTGGTTGGTCTTGTCTCCACGTTCCCATATCCCAAAGTCCTAGCATAAAATAACCAATACAGCATTAGCAAGTCACAGCTACTAAGCAGTCATTAGATGCACAACTCTTAAAAAGAAACACTAATAAGGCCGGGCGTGGTGGCTCACGCCTGTAATCCCAGCAGTCGGGAGGCAGAGACAGGAGGATTGCTGAGTTCGAGGCTTGCCTGGGCTACATAGTGAGCTCAGAGCCAGCCTGAACTACAAAGCAAGACCCTGTCTCAAAAAGCAAAAAAAAAAAAAAGAAAAGAAACACTAATATTAGCTAATTTGCCAAACCTGTGTATGCACACAGTGTTTTAAGGAAGAGCCAGTGAGTTTAAGTGGACCCTGAAGTTACTTTCCCAATAGCTTTAAATTATATTAGGCTCTCCAAGAAGTTGGAAGACTACTCAACAGTTAGTCTGGAGGGCTAAGAACTATAACTCAGTTCACTGAGAGATATGGTTCTCAAAATTTTGACAACAGTATATCCCGGGAGATCTAAGAAATGGAAACTAAACAGCAGTTCCATACTTTAACTTTCATTTTACTTTTACTCTCTAATGGCACTGACAATACATTATGCACCAACCTATGCATTTTACAGATCATCTTCTTTAAGCCTCACATTTTATAGATAAAGAAACTGAAGCATAAAGAGGGGGTAAGGACATAGACAAGGTCAGATAGCTAATAAATGATGAAATCAAGCTTAGACTTCAAGTAATTCCAGTCCCAAAGCCCACTATTAGCTATAACTCTACATGGGCCCTCTATAATGTACAGACAATATTTAAAACTATCTTCAAAACCTTATTTAGAAATAACTTCAGATTTACAGAGAAGCTGCAAACAATAACACCGTGACATGTTCCCATATACTTTTCACCCAGTTTTCTCAAATATTAGCATGTAATGTAACCATAGCATAGTTCAAAGCTAAGAAATTATTATCAGTACAATACAACCAAACTTTAGACTTTATTTAGATTTTACTAGCTTTCACTAATAGTTCTTTGATGTCCCAGGATTCATATTGCATTTGTTATATCTCCTTTAGTCTCAGGCAAGAAAGGATGGCCTTTCACATCTTGTCTTTCATGCTCCTGACATCTTTTGAATAGTAATGATTATGTATCTTGTAGATTTCCCTTAATTTGGGCTAATCTGAAACTCATGGTAAGATCAAAGCTATACATTTTGGGTAAGAATCTGTATTACAGAAATTATGCTGTCTAGTTTTCAGAGTATCATATTGGGGCATATAAGATGTTCTTACTTTATTACTGATGATGTTAACTTTCAGCACTTTGTTAAGGCACTGTCTGGTTTATTTCTCTGTTCTGCTATTTCTGTTTTTCCATTCACAATTAGTAAATCTCTAGAAGCGCAGTTAAAAGACTGAAAATGCCGGGCGTGGTGGCTCACGCCTGTAATCCCAGCACTCGGGAGGCAGAGACAGGAGGATTGCTGAGTTCAAGGCTTGCCTGGGCTACATAGTGAGCTCAGGGCCAGCCTGAAGTACAAAGCAAGACCCTGTCTCAAAAAAAAAAAAAAGACTATGAAAATACTTTGTTTCTACTCAAACATAGAACTACTAACTCAGCATCCATTGGTAGATCTTGCCTGCAACAGTTATTATGGTGGTGTGTTAATCGTGACTTTCTAGTTTCTTCACCACTTGTGCAATCATTATTTGCAATTCTTCTCTGAGGAAGAGCTATCCATTTCCTCTCACTTAGTCATTTACATTGGTAAGGGCTTGTGGATACTTAGGCTTTACCCTGGCTTCTAATAAAATGGTATTTTTTATTTGTTCAGCTTTGGTCACTGGCTGATTTTTCAGGTTGCCTCCTCTGCCTTTTTATGTTACTTAAGAATTTTTAACATGCCCTATTCTTTTTCTGCACACTTCTGTGCTCTTTGGCACTATGAGATGCTTCAATTTCACATTTTTCTTGCCCCAGCACTAGGATGAATCACTTCTAATGGAGATGTGGTTTCTTTTGTTAGAAAATGAGAATCCATGACCTGGGGACAGGAGATGGTTGTTGTCACTAACGTGTCTTTGCTCTTAAGTATTCGTTCAGAACTTGCAGAGACATATGAACAAATATGCATGTATATGCATACAAGGCACACACACCCTCCCACACATCTACATTTATTTATTCCTCTATCTTTAATTTCTTTCATGTAAAATTTCTGAGTTAAAGTGAGGTTTCAAGAAAGTAAGGCCTATTTAACCCGTGGCTGGCTGCATCTGCCTCCAAGTCCAGATCCATCCATTTGTGCAGCAAAGATTAGAGTGTAAGAAGGAATAAATACAATGAATTTTACCACTGCAACCCCTTGGTGCAGCAGGGAGGCCAAAAGTCCCTGACTTGTACCCTGAACCATAGCAGGCCTGTGTATCAGAAGGGCAACTAATCAGCAAATGATGATTGCTTTCATCAAAAATATGTTAACTTGTGCTTCTGGAAAATATGAAGTAATATACTCCAGATTTACCCTCCCACCTGAAACAAGTAAAAAATACTAGGTTATTTATGGCACATTAGTTTTGAATGCAAAGAACATCACACAACAAAACAGGTATCTCTGAAAGAAATAACACACAGGATGAGTCCTAGAATCCCTCAGATGCTGTTTGTAGGATTCCAGGACACAGTACAAGAACAAATCTAAGCAAAGCTTAGCAGACTTCTGAATTTGAAGAAATGGAGCTAAGAGTATAGATATAAACCAAGATCTCTCTAATTTTCAGAGAATGTTAATGGAGAAGTGAGAGTTACACACATATAATCCCAGACATCCAAAGAGAGTAACTCTCAAGTATTCATCAGCATAATGGCCAGTGCTACTACCCGAGGCTGGGAAAAGGACCAGGTAAAAGAATCAGAGGGACAAATAGAGGACTCCTACATGGGAGAAATGATGCCTTTTCCAAAAATCAGATTACAATTTATGGGGGTGCTGGGTAGAATAGCCATAAGGGTCTAAAGTAGTTTGGAATAATTTACCTCAGACTAAACATGACCCTTGACCCATATAACATATTTTAAAAGCAATAAAATGCCAGTCCCAGAACAACATTTCAGAGTATTTGTAGAAATACAAAAATATCCAGAAGGCAACAAGGAAAGACTGTGATATCCAGAATACAATAAAAAAATATTAGGCATGCAAAGAACCAGGAACATACAGCCCATAATGAAAAAATCAATAACTGAAACCAACCTAGAACTGACACAGATGTTAGAATACTTAGACAAGATATTAAAACATTTTTTGGTAAATGTATTACATACATTTAAAGAGGTTAGTGGACATATGGAAGGTAAGAACTTGAACTTCTAGAGATGAAGCTGAGATGAAAAGTGTAGAGGCTGTGATTAACAATAAGTTAGTCATCGTAAATGAAACCATTAGGGAAGTTGGAGGTATAGCAATGGAAGCCATCCCGAATGAGAAGCACAGAGAAACAGGAATTTACATGTTAATACGTCCAGGAGCTGGGACATCATCATGTGTTTGTAATTGGAATCTTTGAAGGAAAGGAGGCAACAGAACAAATATATGAAGAAATAATTGCTGAAAACAATATACGCATAGATCCATGGAGCTAAATGATCCCTAAACACAAGAAAAGTGAACAGTCACTAAACAAAAAGCGTAATAACATAAACGCTTAACACAAATAGAGAAAACTCTTAAAAGCAGCCCAGGCAAAATGCAATGTAATGAGAAAGGAAGATAAGCATAACAAAAACTTTCTCATCAGAAACAGTGCAAGTTGAGCTAGGCACGGAGGTACAGGTTTGTAATCCCACTACTTGGAAGGCTGAAGCAGAAGGATTGCAGAGAGTTTAAGGCCAGCCTTGGCTACATAGTGAGTTTAATGACAGGTGAACTATAGACTACTGAGACCCTTGTCTCAAACAAACAAACAAACAAATAAACAAAAAACGATGCAAGGAAAGACAAAAGTAATATTTTTTCTATGCTAAATGTCAAAAACAGCTGCCAGCACAAGATTCTATGCCTCATATAAATATCATTCAAAAGTGAAGGTGAAATAAAGACATATAAAAGTTGAAATCTTGATCACCACCAGATTCAAGAAATAGTAAAATGAATCCTTCAGGCAGAAGGAAATATTTGATATCAGTTTGAAATAGGAATCTGTATAAAGGAAAGAAGATCACCAGAAATGGTAAATACATACATTTTAATTTAATATTTTGAAAGATAATGGACTAACAGAAATTGAAAGTATACCGGCTGGGGGTATAACTCAGTGGAAAGTGCTTGCCCACCATATGTGAGGAGGCCTTGGTATCAAGGGAGAAGGGTCATTAATAAGAAATGGGGACACAGCAAAGGAGTAGTCTGAGAAAATAATTCTGACAGTGTCTCCAGCACTGTCCTGGAATGGCTAACATTTATGAATTCCACAAATCATAAATTTTATATATTGAGGCACAACTGGCATACAAAACAGTGCACACATTTAAATAGCACAACTTGATTGTGACCTATGTTTACATATGTGAAATTATCATCACAGTACAGCATATATTGAACAGTGTATAAAGTCCCACAACCCTCTACAATCGTGTCTCCCTCTGCCCCTGTCATAAGGCAATCCACAAATCTGCTTTTCATCATTATGAATTTCTGGAACTTTATATTAGTGGAATTCCCATAGTGTAACCAGGGATGTCAGACCTTTTGGAGCTTTCAGTGATACAGTCTGCTGTGGCACGCATGCCACAGGTTCACACTCCACTCACTTCTTTCACTAAGCATAATGACTCTGAGATTCATCCAGATTGTTGACTGGTTCAAAGCTCATTTCTTCTTACTGCTGTATGATACTTCGTTTTATGGGCATATTGCAAATTCTTTATTATTTACCCATTAATAAACATTTGGATTATCTACATTTTATGGGATTATAACTAAAGCTTCAGTGATTAATAATGAAAAATTTTATACTAGCCTAAAGCAGGCCAAAAACCACAGTCTTTTTTTTTTTTTTTTTTTTTTTTTTTTTTTTGGTGCTGGGGATTGAACTCAGGACCTTGAACTTGCGAGAGAGGTGCTGGAGCCACTGAGCTAAATCCCCAGCCCTCACAAACCACTTTCTTATATAATGTCTAACATGAAATTATATACACAAAAGATGTTACATATAATGATTTAATATGAACTTATATCATACCTGTAAGGGGAAAAAACCCCATTTTGGTATAGCAAATGCTGAATGAATGTCTAAATCTAACAATAAACACATGATGAAATTTTATTTCTATATAGCTAACTGGACCACAGTATTCCCTAGCCATCTTGCTCCTAAGACTTTAAACCATTAAAATAAAATGACAGTTTAGCCCCCAGACTGGCAAATACATTCCAAAAGAGATCAGAGAGTTTGAAACGACTGAAAGTATAGCATCTGGAACCTCTTGTGTTTCTACCCACCTTGGAGAGAAGACAAATAGGGAATGACAGGGCTTCATAGAGAGACTGGGCAGAGGATGTAGCTTAGTTGTAAAGTTGTTGCCTAGCCCTGGGCTCAGTTGTAATAGAGAGAGACACACACACATAGGGAGACACAGAGACACACAGAGAGAGACAGAGACAGAGACATGGAGAGAGAGACAAAGAGAGACAGAGAGAGACAGAAGTGGGGAGATAGAGAGACAGTGATAGACCCACTCCAAAATGAGTACTTACAGCAGTTTTATATGCAGCTTCAATGTAAAACACAAGGTTCTGTATGAAATTGACTTCATCTAGGCTGTGGATGATGTGGAGTCCTGAAGAAAGGTAAAAAAATGACCAGTCAATTACAAGCTTAATAGGCAGCCATGGTGAAGAAGTGCTCACTATTCCCAAGCAATTCTACTCCTGCTTAGGAACAATGGAAGGTGCTTTGCTTTCTAACCATAAAAACAACACCACAAATCAGCCCTAAATCTCCAACTAAGTGAGACAAGCATGTTTTAACCTGAAAGCATTTAAACGGTAGATTTCATAGAAAGTCATAATTCTTGGTTATGCAGATAATAAATTTATGATGTAGTTCCCTCTCCTCCGGTACTGAGGATTGAACTCAGGACCTTACATTTGCCAGGCAGGCATGATGCCACTGAGCTACATTCCTGGCCCCTATAATGTATTTTAATGTATAAACCTGGGCAATTGAAAAAAAAAGAATGATGTTTTTGAAAAGAAGCACAACTTAGGTGTGCATGCCTGTAATCATGGCACTTGGAGGCTGAGGCAGGGGGATCACTGAAGCCAGTCTGGGCTTCATGGTGAGCTCAAGGCCAGCCTGAACTACATGCAAGACCTCGTCTCAAAACAAAACCAACCAAACAAAACTATTTCAAAAAAAAAGGATGAGAAAGTTTCTAAATACTAAGTAAGAAATAAAGTTTGGTTTCAAGAACTTAAAGCCATATTTGCAAAATGAAATTATTCTAATTAGGCCATATAAAGACAATTATAGCTAACACATAGAATGTCTTGTATGAATTACACATTTAAGTTTTACAACAACTCTAAGAGGTGGGCACTTCTATTTTCTTCATGAGGCTCAGAGAGGTTAAATATTTCACATAACTAATAAAAAGTGGAACCAGAACTCAACTGACTATAGACATCTGTTTCACTTCAGAGACAGATTTCTTGACCATGATAACTCTTAACATTTAAGATATGATCCATTTTTGTTTAACGTCTCTCCTCTTTCTCATCTACCACTGAACTAGATGTTATCTTTGGGGTTAGATTCAAAGTAACTTTATTGCCTTGTTCGGACAATAACTGGTAGTCTACAGTAAATAGGCCCTATGTTATAATTTAAAAAGTTACATTAAAATGTTAAATAATATTAAATAAGGCAGCAAACTGCCAGGTATACTTCATAAAATTTTACATAGAACCATTAATTCCTGAGCATTGAAGTTTTTCTGTGTGTAAAACTTACTGAGCAACTAACTTTTAAAAACTTGTTTTGTGACAATAGCCATCACTATGCACATGTTATCCAAATCCTTCATTTAGACTAGTTGATTGGAAACTAAGAAATCATTTCAGAACTGAAGAAACAGGAAGCTTGTTTTTCCTTTCCAGTCTTTAAATAAGCAAGAAGTGCAGATCAGGTTAGCTGTAGACTAAACTTCTAAGCTTCTCATATTTTCCTGGGGAAAGCTATTCTATTTGAACAAAACATTTATATCCTCATTTTTAACAAAAACAGGTTTGCCTCAATGGAAATGATTATATATGCTAGCTATGTTGTTGTGTTATAGCCAGAAAAAGTCCAAAGTTTCCAGTTTTCTGAACAGTGTCATATATACAGTAAGAAGATCTAGGGGTAAAAGCTTTGTTAAATGGGCTTGGGTTTAAGAAAGGTTACATACATATACTAGCTTCCCAAAATAATTCTTATTATCATGTAATATTAACATGCACTAATAAAAATTTTTAAATAAATAAAATGGCTTGGGAATGGAAAAGTGCTTTGACATTCTTAGAAGCAGGATGTAAAGTGATTATTAAATGTCTCTTAATCTCACCTTTTGAATGAACTCCAGAGACTATATCCGGGCTAATCACTCATTCCAGTTCAGGCACAATTTGTAGAATAAACTACTGACACACTGAAAGATGACAGCTCATTTTAAGGGAAAAAGATGGGTCATTTTATAGGAGAAAGGCAGAGGCCAGTTTGGGGTTTTTTTAGATGGGTGATCTAAGATGTTTTGCTTAAAATTATTCTTTGAAACATTTTAATCTGTTTATCTTAAGGTCAGGATTCTGTCCTTTGTCAACTAAGCTAATTTATGGGTAATGATATCTTTTTAAAAAATAAATCTTTAATCTTTAGCTTTTATATAGCATATGTAAAAACTATTATTATTTCCCTTCTACTATTATTCCCCTTCACCTCTTCATCCTACTCTCTCTAGATTTCCTTCCCCATTGTTATTATTATTATTATATTTCATGTTCACATCCATGACATACAATGTTTACATTAATTGTGTCTGATGCATGTTCACAATACATCTTAAATTTTAAATCTTTTTCTTTCTTGCCTTCCCTTACCTTTGGTCTCCTTTCAGTTTGCAAAATATCTATCTCTGTGTTTTCTGCTGTCAATGTTTTATTTCCCTTTTTAGTTATAGTTTGCATCACACAAATGAGAGATACTATATAGTATTTAAGTTTATGTGTGTGATTTATTTCACTTAACATTATATTTTCCAAGTGTATCTATTTTCCTATAAGTGTCTCAAATTTATCCTAAAATGCAAATTCAAAAAAAATTAAGATTTTGCCTAGTATTAGAAAGAATGCAGTCATCAAGAAGTCAAATAATAAATACTGGCATGGCTATGGTGAAAAGGAACACTTCTAAATTGTTGATAGGAATTTAAACTAGTACAACCACTATAGAAATCAGTACAGAGATTTCTCAAAGAACAAAACATAGTAATTCCATTTGGCTCAGCTTTTCCCCTTCTAGGTATCTTCTTAAAAGAGCCAAAGACATCATTACAGTAATATATCCCAATGTTTATAGCAGCACAATTCACAACAGCTAAATCCTGGAAGCACCCTATATGTCCTTCAACAGAAAAATGGATAAAAAATGTGGTATTATACATAAAGGAATACAATTTGGCTATAAAGATGGGCTAATAGTATCTTCAAAGATGGGTGTGATGAACCTTGAAGAAAAGAAGCATAAACAAGCTTAAAGAGTACAGATATTGATAAGCTTTGCTAATTATGACTGTGGCCTGAAGTTGCAGTCTTTTTAAAAGTACAAAATTAAATTATGGTTTTCCTCTTCTCTCTTTATTTCTTGTATCCTATCCCATATTCCCTATAACATTTTCAAACAGAAAGAAATGAAAGAATTTCACATGGGGGCCAGGGATTTAGCTCAGTGGTTTCAGTGTCTGCCTTGCAAGCACAAGGCCCTGAGTTCAATCCCCAGTAACCACATACCACAGTGCTGGGAGTGCTGGCTCATGCTTGTAATCCTAGCACTCAGGTGGCAGAGAGAGGAGGATTGCCATGAGTTCGAGGCTTGCCTGGGCTCCACAGTGAGCTCAGGGCCAGCCTGAACTACAAAGCAAGACCTTATGTCAACAACAACAAAAAAAAAAGGGCCAGAGGGTTAGCTCAGTGGTTCCGGCGCCTGCCTCGCAAGCGCAAGGACCTGAGTTCGATCCCCGGTTACCACATATAATGCTGGGTGTGGTGGCTCATGCCTGTAATCCCAGCACTCGGGAGGCAGGGACAGGAGGATTGCTGAGTTCGCGGCGGCTTGCCTGGGCACCATAGTGAGCTCAGGGCCAGCCTGAACTACAAAGCGAGACCCTGTCTCCAAAAAGCAAAAAAAAAAAAAAAAAAGAATTTCACATGGGAATACCTATATACCTACCACCTGTACTCTACTATTAACATTTAGCTATACTTTGTTCATCACATATCTAACCATTTTATTTTTGGACACATTTCAGAGTAAACTGGATCTATTAACTCACTTCCTTCTAAGTACCCCACCACATATAATAAAGTTTGATAATTCCAAGTATTCTGCAAAAAAGTTCAACGTTTATATACCAACCAAAACTGACTGACTGTTTCCCTCTACTCTTGTCAACACAGGCTTTAATAAAGTTCTTTATCTTTGCCTTATTCTTTTTTTTTTTTTTTTGAGACAGGGTCTCGCTTTGTAGTTCAGGCTGGCCCTGAGCTCACTATGCAGCCCAGGCAAGCCTCGAACTCAGCAATCCTCCTGTCTCTGCCTCCCGAGTGCTGGATTACAGGCGTGAGCCACCATGCCCAGCACTGTGGTATGTGGTATTGATTGCTGGTGGGCGTGAGACACCATGCCCAGCATTGTATGTGGTTACCAGGAATCGAACTCAGGACCTAGGGTTTGCGAGGCAGGCACTGGAACCACTGAGCTAAATCTCCGGCCCTATCTTTGCCTTATTCTAATAGATACAAAGAACTTCCTTTAAATTCATAACTTTATAAACTATCTGTATTTCTTTTTCTATGAACTGTTTGATTATTTCTTTCGTGGAGTTTGTATATTTAATTTTTTGCTCAGCACAACATTAAATATTTTTGTTATTGATATATATTTTTTTTTCTTTCTGAGACAGGGTCTCACTTTGTAGTTCAGGCTGGCCCTGAGCTCACTATGGCACCCAGGCAAGCCGCCGCGAACTCAGCAATCCTCCTGTCTCTGCCTCCCGAGTGCTGGGATTACAAGTATGAGCCACCACACCCGGCATTGTGGTATGCGGTGTTGATTGTTGGTGGGCATGAGTCTCCACACCCAGCATTATATGTGGTTACCGGGGATCGAACTCAGGACCTTGTGCTTGCGAGGCAGGCACCGGAACCACTGAGCTAACCCTCCCGGCCCTGTTATTGATATTTTAATGAAGAAAGGAAATCTTTTTCCCATCATATATGTTGCAAATATTTTTCCTAGTTTAGTTGAATTTTGACTTTGTTTACAGGTTGAGTATCCCTTATCTGAAGCATTGGAAACTACAAGTGTTTCACATTCCATATTTTGGGATATTTGTATATACATAATGAAATACCTTAGATGGGACCCAGATATAAACACAAAGTTGCATAAACATCTTTCATAATATGTTGAATATAATATCTTTATATATAGTATATAATCTTTAATATAGTTAATATATTTGTCAACTAAGCTAATTTATGGGCTAATGATATCTTTTTTAAAAACAAATCTTTAATCTTTAGTTTTTACATATCTTGATTCTTTTCTTCCCCTTTCCCTCCCCATCCTACTCCTTCTAGATTTCCTTCCCCACAGTATATAATATCTTTAGGGGATCAATGTTTTGTTTTCAACCCTTCACATGCAGTCAAGTGTGGAATTTTACATTTGTTACATCATGGTGGGATTCAAGAAGTTCCAGATTTTGGAGAATATTGGGTTTTTAAATTACAAATATTCATCATGGGCCGGAGATTTAGCTCAGTGGTTCCAGGGCCTGCCTTGCAAGCGCAAGGTCCTGAGTTCCATCCCTGGTAACCACATACAATGCTGGGCATGGTGACTCACACCCACCAGCAATCAATACCACATACCACAGTGCCGGGTGTGGTGGCTCACGCCTGTAATACCAGCACTCAGGAGGCAGAGGCAGGAGGATTGCTGAGTTTGCAGTTTTCCTGGGCTACATAGTGAGCTCAGGGCCAGCCTAAACTACAAAGCAAGACCCTGTCTCAGAAAAAAAAAAAAAAGAAAAAAGAAAAAAAAAGAGAAATATTCACCATGTAGAATATTTTTCTTCTAAGAAATTTATAATTTTATCTCTGAGTGCTTCTAGTACTTCCATGGTTTCAAGTTTTCTTTTTGTTTCTAAATCTTCATCTATTGACAGATATTTTAAATCATTGAACTGTATAAATTTAGAAATAGAAAGTTATAGAACTAGTATCATCAGACTACAAACTCCTCTTGATTCCTAGCTTTGCTAAAATAATAAGTGTAACACAAGGTAGCTGCAGTTGCAAATGTTTTTCTTATAGCAATAACTCTCTTAACTTACTGAATAGAAGGGAAAGAAAAAAGAGAGAGTGGCTTTGGGAATCATCTTCATGGCCTCATTCATATCATCCTTCTGTGCCAATATGATTGAGCAGAGACCAGAAAAAAGCAGAAAGTGTGACACCAGATTTGTCTACCTCTTAGACTTGTATCACAATTAATCACTATACCACATATTTTACAGTTTTCTACATACCTCCTTTTTCTTGTGTCTCTGTTCAAATGACCTTCTCCTCTCCTCTCCATATTTTGGAATCCTATTATGCTTTCAAGGCTCGGTTTAAATGTTATCTCTTCTGTGATGTGTCATTGCAGCGCCTTTCTACATTTTATACAGTGTTATTTTTCTTGCTCTTTTTTGTTTTTAATTATTTTAATTTTTAATGTTTGCAGTGCATAATGATTACAATGAGTTGGTACATGGACGTGACACATGTTTTACTTTGTATTATAAATATGCACCTAAATTTTAAGGTAAAATTCATATCTTATTTGTATGTCCTAAATGTATCTCACATAGTATTGCTATTTAATAGCAGCAGATCTTCAAGAATTTATTAAACTATTTTAAACAATTCTGTTAGCCAAGGGAAAAACCAGTCTCTTAGAGTAAGACTGAGTACAGGACCTCCAGATCCTGTCCCTTTGCAGAGCGAAGGCACTTCTTGTTGATGAGAGAGTGAGGAGGTGGGAACACAGGAGCTGAGGTAGGGCTGGGCTGGGCCAAAGGTGACAGTGTTACACAAAGCATTCAAAAGTGTCCACTTCTCTAGAAATTAAGCTGATTTAATGGACTAAAAATTAAACCAGATTGTCTTGCACTCACCTACGTAATATCAAGCTTATGCCCCTCATTTTAAAAAGAAGCTATATGTGGGCCGGAGGATTAGCTCAGTGGTTCCGGCCCCTGCCGCGCAAGCGCAAGGTCCTGAGTTCGATCCCCGGTAACCACATACAATCCTGGGCGTGGAGACTCACACCCACCAGCAATCAATACTGCATACCACAGTGCTGGGCATGGTGGCTCACACCTGTAATCCCAGCACTTGGGAGGCAGAGGCAGGAGGACTGCTGAGTTCGAGGCTTGCCTGGGCTACATAGTGAGCTCAGAGCTAGCCCGAACTACAAAGGTCCTGCGTTTGAACCCTGAAATCTACTTATCCAATTTGTTATTTCTTAAATTTGCTTATGCTTTTGAAGTCATACATAAGAGATTTTGGTCTAATCCAATGTCAAGAAGATTCATTTCTATGTTTTCCTGTAAATGTTTGTATGGACTGAATTATATTCACCCTCAAATAAATTTCTATGTTGAAGACTTAACTCCCAGTGCAGTGGAATGGTATTTGAACTTAGGGCATTTAAGAAAATAAATAAGGTCATTAGGGTGGGGTCATAATCCATTAGGATTGGTGTCCTTATATAGGGAATAGGAAAGGGGATGTTACCAGAGACCCCTGCAGTGGTCTTGGGTTATTGGGAGCCAGTACAATGATGTCTGCAAGGCAGGAAAGTGGGAGATAAAAAACACAGAGACTTGAGAGAAACTGAGTCTTGAGATGATCTAAGCCACTTTAAGCATCAAAGACCTCCCAGGACAGTATTTTATTCATTGTAAGTGTGGGAAGAGTGGAGGCTGGACAGGCCTTGGGACAGCTGCTGATAGCAAGTATCAAGCAAGCAGGAAAGCAGAATGAGGGCACAGGCATATCTTTGCTGAAGACAGCAAATGGTTAATTTAGAAGGAAGGAATTTATTAGGAGTCAGTTGACCTTGGCTGGGAGTGAACTTGGCTAAACTCTGCTACTTCCAATGTAACACAGCCAAATTATGGAGGGGCAAGCTGTTTGTGCCATTACAGCCTGGTAATACTGGGTAGAGGTTTTTTCTACATTCCTATAAAAAGGTAAACCTGCATGCACAAGGAGAAAAAGCCATCTGAGGACAGAGTGAGAAGGCAGCTATCTATTGACCAAGAGGAGAGGCCTCACCAGAGACCAACCCTTCCAGTTCCTTGATCTTTGGCCATTTCAGTGAAGTTTATTTTCTCTATAGTAAGCATCTCTGAAGTTGTTCAGAGGGTATAGCTTTGGATAAGTGTACTGTCACCCTGGGAAAACAGGATGTAAGCAGGGCCTCCTCAAGTATCTCTTTCCCTGATCTGTTTAGTGTCTATTTCTATTGGTATCATACCCAAGTTCCTGCCTCCACTAATTTCAACTGATTGCTCGATAGTTACATGTAATACTCTGAGGCACAAATTATTCCAGTCTCATCCAATTAAATTCAGGGCTATTTTCAGGTGATTTTTGAGTCATATCTTCATGAGACACATTTGAATACTAGAGAGACTCCAAGACTAGAATGATTGTTTAGACCTTTTGTTGTTCTGTTAAAATTTCTAGCTAGTACATTGTTAAGCATATTGCCCTTGTTGAACAATTAGTTTCTTCTTAAATGCTTAGAACTAAAAATCTGCATTGTTTCTTGAAAGTGCCCTTAGGTTTGAACTTTCCCACATTTTTTCCCCAAAAAGCAAATTCTCTTGGAAGAGCTGGAGCTATTTTTACAGTTTATCTCTTTCCCCAAACAAAATTTCTATACCAGTGCTCCAGAGATAGTGACAAAAACAGTGGCCCATTTCTTCTGGGGTGACACTCCTACTTTTCTGAGTACAGGATAGGGGCAGTAGCCTCTGATCTCCTAGCTTGCCTCTTTTTTTTTTTTTTTTCTGGTGGTACCAGAGATTAAACTTAGGCCCTTGTGCTTCTGAGGTAGGTACAGTACCACTTGAGCTAAATCCCCGGCCCTCTTTTCTTTTTTTTTTTTTTTTTTGAGACAGGGTCTTGCTCTGTTGTTCAGAGCTGGCTCTGAGCTCACTATGTAGCCCAGGCAAACCTCAAACTCACAGCAATCCTCCTGCCTCTGCCTTCCAAGTGCTAGGATTACAGAGGTGAGCCACCATGTCTGGCATTGTGGTATGTGATACCAGGGATCGAACTCGGGACCTTGTGCTTGTAAAGTAGATGCTGGAACCATTGAGCTAAATCCCTGGCCCTAGCTTGCTTCTTTCAGTATGGAACCCTACTAGAGAGGTGGACTGAGGATAATCAGGGCCTACGATTCTCAGCTGGGGCTGCCTGGGGTACATATTCTAGTCAACCAGGGACTGGGAGTGGAGAGGAAAGGCCTTCCAAACTGTTCTTGTCTGGATTACAGCTTCTGTAACATGTAGCTCTGGAGGATGAGAGACCATGGAAATCTGCCTCTCTTGGAGAGCTACAGTAGTCTTAAACTGGAGCTGAGGGGAAAGGGACACCTGTGCTCTTGGCTCTGCTCACTTGGAATAATACTTTTGTCATGCTGAGTTGGGGTTAGGGAGGGAGTAGGTTGAAACTCAAATGGCAAACCTTTCCTGCTCTCACCAATATTTAATAGATTCCCTGGAAAAGTGATTTTCCACTTGCTATTGCTAATTGCTTCTGGACAATTTCCCATTACTTAAAGGGTTGGGTTTTTTAAAGGAAGTTTTATAACTTATTGTTTTGCTGAGCGAAGGTCCACAATGCTCTTCATGCTACAATTCTGTAAGTTTCAATCAGATTTGAGCTAAGCTTATCTCAACCAAGGTTAAAATTAGGTGTACAGAAACATGAGCAGTACTGCTAAATATTTTATGGAGATCATTTATAGTGTATCAATTAAATTGCACACAGTACCTTTTCATTTGTAAGGCAATGTCCTATATAAATTCAGTATCATTTCTTGCATGATGTGTTTTACTAACCTCTTAACTGGTCTTTCATCCTTTTGTTCGTGGAGTGAGTCATTGGAAAGTTCCTAGATTATCTATCTACCTTGAATGGTTCTCTACTGATTGAAAACTAAACTCCACATTATTTGCCATGGTACACAGATCCTCAAATAGCTAGCCCCGACTTTCTAGTTTTATATTTTGCCATTTTTTCAAGATGCATCTTGTACTGTAATTATAGAAGATACCTTGTCTTGTCTTAATGGAAAGTACCTTTCAAAGTTTTGTGCTGTATTCATGCTATTCCTATCCCTTTCCTTTTTCATTTGTTTATTTACATATTAAATTTTTATTTTTATTTTTTTGTGCCTGGAATCAAACTCAGGACCTTGTAATTGCCAGGAAGGTGCATCCTTTCCCTTTTTTGACTTGTGAATTTTTACTTATTCCTACATATTTTTCGGAGGCCTGATCAAATAATAACCCTCTTACTATAACACTTACCAAAATCAGCTGGTTGAGTTGAAAAATCAAATGTTAAATCAGGAATCAACAAATATCTGTTCAATATGTCTCAAGGTTTTTTATTACATTTCTGTTTCAGTTATGGGTTTAAAATTTAAAATCACCAGTATTAGTCAGTGTCTACTTTGTTAAAAAAAAAAAAACTCCAGAGTTGATATTAAGATAATATTAGAAATGGAATTATAGCTGCTACTCTATTTAAATAAATTAAAATTTTAAAAACATTTATTCTAAGGGAAATGTCCCTTGCAAAACGAGGCCACTTGTGGCACAAAATTCATCTTCTGGGATGAGTGATCTAGGAAGAGGAAAAAAGGTTTCTTCTAAAATTTGTTTTGGTGGTACCAGGGATCAAACTCAGGTCTTTGCACTTCCAAGATAAGTGTGATACCACTTGAGCTAAATCCCCAGCCCCAAAGGAGTATGTCTTACCAAATATTTATTGCTGTAAGAAAGGACAAAAGAATTGTGAAAAAAGTCCCACATTAGATGTCCTGAGTGTGTTTAAGCAGACAAGAAGAAAAAATTGAAGCTCCAAAGGTGTGATATTGGTGGGGTGCAGCTCCATGGTATAGTATTTGCCTAGCATGCAGAAGCCCCTGGGTTCAATGCCCAACAATGCAAACAGTGGTATTATGGGAAGTACATTAAGTTACTCAGAGGCTCTGGCAAAGATCTTACTACATTTATAAACAAGATGTACTGAGAGTCATTGTTCTCTCCCTCAGTTAGGATAAATCAAAAGAGTTATGGTGTTTCTTTCTTTTGTGTAGTACTAAGGATTGAACCCAGGGTCTTAGCACTGAGCTGGGTCTTTAGGCCTTTTCTATCTATTTTTCTTTTTTTAATTTTGAGACTGAGCTTTGCTAAGTTGACCAGGCTGCTTTCCAGAATGCTACGATTATACACCTGGCTGGAGAGTTATGTGTTTCTACATCTTCATTTTGGAGGTCAAGCCTCTAAAGGTAATAAAAAAAACTACTGTTTATTATTCACAATAAAAAAAAAAACATTCAGACTCCAATCAAGTAGGTAAACCCTTAAATGTAACATAGTTGCCTGCAGATGACTTGTTTATAATATAGTCATAAAGAATATATAAAGTAGGTGATTCAATTTATACTTGTACTAATGTAGTTTGATCAATACATGGTATAACAACTAGAAACAAAATGTTTTTCCTCCTTCTCATCTTCTCCTATCTGAAGATTAATAAAAACAGTATCGGTCTAAAGACCTACTGCCAGACTTCGTGGTTCTTATTTTATAAGAATATTCCTTAGCACCCCAGACTTGTTTCTCAACACAATGGAGTATTAACCAGATTTCAAAGAGTTGTTTTTCTGCACAAAATTTCCAAATGTCAAATGGGATCTCTAATCCAAGTGTTTTGAGGAATCGCCACACTGATCTCCATAGTGGTTGTACCATTCTACATTCCCACCAACAGTGGAGGAGGGCTCCTTTCTCCCTATAGCCTTGCCAGCATTTGTATACTCCTACTAGGTATGTATACTAAAGAATTAAAAGATTCAGGCCAGAGATTTAGCTCAATGGTTCCTGCGCCTGCCTCGCAAGCGCAAGGTCCTGAGTTCAATTCCTAGAAATCACATACAATGCTGGGCGTGGTGATTCACGCCCACCACCAATCAATACCACATACCACAGTGCCAGACGTGGTGGCTCATGCCTGTAATCCCAGCACTAGGGAGGCGGAGACAGAAGGATTGCTGAGTTTGAGGTTTGCCTGAGCTACATAGTGAGCTCAGGGCCAGCCTGAACTACAAGCGAGACACTGTCTCAGAAAAAAAAAAAAAAAGAAAGAAAGAAAAGACTCGTATCACGACAACATATGTGCACCCATGTTCATAGCAGCTCAGTGTGTGATAGCTCAATCTTGGAAACAATCCAAATGCCCATCAACTGGGGACTGGATAAAGAAGATGTGGTTTTGGGCCGGAGATTTAGCTCAGTGGTTCCGGCACCTGCCTCGCAAGTGCAAGGTCCTGAGTTCAATCCCGGTAACCACATACAATGCTGGGCATGGAGACTCACGCCCACCAGCAATCAATACCACATACCACAGTGCCGGGCGTGGTAGCTCACGCCTGTAATCCCAGCACTCGGGAGACAGAGACAGGAGGATTGCTGAGTTTGAGGCTTGCCTGGGCTCCATAGTGAGCTCAGGGCCAGCCTGAACTATAAAGCGAGACCCTGTCTCAAAAAAAAAAAAAAAAAAAGATGTGGTTTTTCTATAAAATGGAGTATTACTCTGCCATAAAGAATGATAATTTAAGTCATTTATATGCAAATGGATGTACCATCAGGACATACTCATAAGTGAAGTACATAAGTCACAAATCTATAAATATTGTATCTTTTCTCTGGTATGAGAAACTGAAGACGTAAATGAGTTCTAGAATATATGGTAGAGATTGTGAAATAGAAAATATTCAAAGGGAAATGTAGTGTAGGGGAAGTATCAAGGGTAAGAAAAATATGATGGTAACAAAAAAAGGGAAACAAAGCTTATGTATATGGGGCAGGGGTTGTAGGGTGGACGGGGGAATGGGAAAAATGAGAATTAAATTGTGTCATATGCTGGTACAAATTCTCAATACTGTGTGTGATCATGATGTGTATATATAATGTACCAATAAAGGTTCAAATTAAAGA